>JAAKBH010000629.1:0-169431 GCA_019776075.1 Amaranthus palmeri | reverse complement strand
ATGAGAAAGGCAACCAATATTCCCCAATCATTATCTTATATGTACCCCCCTCAGTTGCTTAGGTGCTTTCCTTGGCATTTTCTTCCCCGAATTTTCTCATTTCTTGACCGGCAGCCTGCTGTGCCCGCCCCTCCTACCACCCATTTTGGCTTTTATTTTTTTCTTTTCTCATGGCTTTCCCCCACAAAAATTCATCCCGCCTACCTTGGTGTCCAACATTAAGACATTGTTCCTATTCAAACTTGAAGAAGATGGATCTAATTTTCATACTTGGGTTACTCTTTTTCAACTTCAATTGTGAAACTAATCTTGTGGACTCTCATCTTGCTCCCACCGACTCATCGGATTCTAAGGATCCCGAATGAAAACGGCTTGATAATCTTGTTCGTACATGGCTTTATGGCAAAATTAGTCCATCTCTTCTAACGACTATTGTGCGTCCCAAAGATAGTGCCTATGATGCTTGGTCTCGTATTGAAAATTATTTTCAAAACAATAAGACTTCTCGTGTTCTTCGACTTGAATCTCAATTCAATTCGACCTCTCTTGATAATTTTCCGGATGTAAAAGCTTATTGCAATGCTCTTGAGGACCTCGCTACTTCTCTTACCAATCTCGGCACTCCTATTTCCGATAACCGTTTTGCTCTCCAAGTCTTACAAGGCTTAAATGCGGACTACAAAACTTTCCGCTCTTTGGGTCCAACAGATTGTCTCCCTTTCCTTCCTTTGGTGATCTCCATTCGATGATTGAATTGGAAGAACATTCTCACTCCAAAGACAAACCCTCTCCACAAGATTCGGCTCTTGTTACTCATTCCCGTCCTAACATTCTGATTTTTCTGAAAATTCGAAGCCTCGACAAATGCATAATTTTCGTGGTGGTGGTCGTCCACCTCACTGTGGTGGCCGGCCCAATCGTGGTGGTTCCTCATATGTCTCGCAGCATTATAGACATCATTCCAGCAGATTTCAGCCCAAATATCATTCCAATCATCATACTGGGCCGACACAATATTCTCATCCCAGGCCTAGTTCAGCCGAATACCATCATGGGCCAGCAGCTTCCAACTATCATTGTGCATGTTGCTCACATTCATGGGCTAAGCCCCCCTTATCCTCATCCTAGCAAAACATTGGGCCTCTTCAAATCAGCCCAACAGAAATTCATCAAAAGGTATTCTTGGGCCTTCTCCTCACCATGGTTTATGTGTGGATTCTTCTCCGGGTTACTCCTCCTACCGACATTGATCAAGCTATGCATACTCTCTCCTTGGCTTCCCCGGATGAGGATTTTTATATGGACACCGGTAGGGCTGAACAAAGTTTGGTCTAAACCGTAAACCAAACCGGAAGTCTAAACCGTAAACCAAACCGGACCAAACCGGAATTTCAATATTTGGTCTGGTCTATGGTTTAAATGGTCTGGTCTGGTTATTTTCCAAATTAAAATTAAGGTTTACGGTCTGGTCCTCCGGATTTTTTATTTTTAGACCAGACCGGACCGCAAACCGTTCTATGGTCGAAAATCATAATTTTGTATTTAAAAAATTAAGTTGCTACCTAGATATTTTAAGATGTAGTTATTTTTATATAGCAATATATACATGAATGATGTTAATACTATTAACTAATTACAAATTATTATATTTATTAATGTAGGTGTGAAATATTTGCATAAATAATGTATTAATTTGGATAAAACTATAAAAATGAAAAAACCGTAGACCAGACCAGACCGGACCGTTGAAAAACGGTTTGGTCCGGTCCGGTCTGGTGATTTAAACGGTCCAGTTCGGTCTGAAAATTTTCCAGATCGGAATTTCTGGTTTGGTCTGATTTTAGTGTCAGACCAGACCAAACCAGACCGTGTTCACCCCTAGACACCGGTGCTACCTCTCATATGACACACTCTAAAGGTACTCTCTTGAATTATTTTCCTTTAAAGTCATCTAATTCTAACTCTATTGTTGGTGGTAATGGTGTTTTGCTTCCCGTTAAAGGTCATGGTTATGTATCTATCCCTTCCCCATCACAACCCTTAGTCTTAAAAAATGTTCTCCATTCTCCCACACTCATCAAAATCTAATTTCTACTCGCGATAATAATGTTTCTATTGAGTTTGATCCTTACGGTTTTTCTGTGAAGGAATTGGACACAAAGAATATAATCCTGCGGTCTAATAGCACTGGCGATCGCTACCCATTCCACTTGACACATGGAGCTACCTCTTCCTCTACCTATGCTTTTTCGGCTTTATCTTCTAGCATTTGGCATTCTCGTTTGGGTCATCCGGGAAAACACTATCTTAGATTTTTTGTCTTCTTCTAAATCTATTGCATGTAATAAAAATCCGTCTTATTTTTGTCAATCATGCCCTTTAGGCCAACATGTTAGTCTTCCTTTTTCTAATTCTACCTCTTTATGTACTCGTCCTTTTGAAATAATACATAGTGATTTATGGACATCTCCTGTTGCAAGCCCATCCGGGTACAAATATTATGTATTGTTTCTTGATCATTATTCTAATTATTTATGGACGTTTCCGTTAATTCGCAAATCTCAAGTATTTGATATTTTTGTCAATTTAATTCTATACCTATGTTCACACACAATTTGAGCTAAAAATAAAATCTTTTCAATGTGATCACGGGGGTGAATTTGATAGCAATCTTTTCACCAATTTTGCGCGAATAAGGGTATTGTGTTTCGATTCTCATGTCCTCAAACTTCTTCTCAAAATGGCAAATCCGAGCGCAAAATCCGCTCCATCAACAATATCATCCGCACTCTTTTATGTCATGCTTCTCTTCCTCCGTCTTTTTGGCCTCACGCCTTAAATACGGCCACATATCTCCTTAATATTCTCCCATCCAAATTGCTTAATTATCTTACCCCAACACACTTTCTCTTTCATAAAGCTCCTACATATGATCATCTTAGGACTTTTGGGTGTTTATGTTTTCCTTTATTTTCTTCCTCTAAAATCCACAAACTTCACCCCGTTCTTCTCCATGTGTCTTATTGGGATATCCCTCCTCACATCGCGGTTATAAGTGCTATGACATCGCCTCCAATAAAATAATTATTTTGCGACATTCTATTTTTGATGAGTCCTCATTCCCCTTTGCAACCCGTTCCAAACTTACTCCTCACGAGTATGATTTTTTGGAAATTAATTCACCTCATCCTCTCATACGGTCCATTTTACACTCCCACAGCCCAGCTCATGAGCCCACTGCCACAAACCCAAACCTGCCGCCACCTATTTCTCACATTGGGCCTGGCCCAGCTCTCCCTTCTCCACATCAGAATGCCATTTCCTCCAATCCTATCACTCCCATTCCTGGGCCTGCTCCATCCGAAGCCCAGCTTCCTACTCCTCTTATTTTTGAGGCTCCTAATGCCTCCACTGGGCCTGCCTCACGCAGCCCAGTAAATTGCCCACCTATTTCTTCCACCTCCAACTTCTCTACACCCTCTCAAAATAAAATAATCACCCGCAGTCAACATGGCATATTTAAACCTAATCCTAAATATTCCTCACATGCTTTATCTGTCTCATTTTCTCCCATTCCCAAAAATCCCATAGATGCATTACGTGACCCGAATTGGAAGCAAGCCATGCAAGAGGAATTTGATGCTTTAATTGAAAATAATACTTGGAAACTTGTCCCTAAACCTTCTAATGCTAATGTGATTCGTTCCTTGTGGATGAGACTTTTAGTCCTGTGGTCAAACCTACTACTATTCGTATTGTTTTGAGTATTGCTGTTTCCAGGTCTTGGTCTATTCATCAGTTGAACGTTAAAAATGCTTTTCTGCATGG
This sequence comes from Amaranthus palmeri, assembly GCA_019776075.1. Lineage (NCBI taxonomy): Eukaryota > Viridiplantae > Streptophyta > Magnoliopsida > Caryophyllales > Amaranthaceae > Amaranthus > Amaranthus palmeri. The sequence continues at coordinate 165,603 of JAAKBH010000629.1, read as the reverse complement.
TAATTTGAATGAGACTGTTTATATGCATCAGCCTGTGGGATTTCGTAATCCTCAATATCCAAACCATGTTTGTCTCCTTCGCAAGTCTCTTTATGGATTGAAGCAAGCTCCTCGGGCTTGGTATCAACGTTTTGCTGATTTTGTTACTTCTATTGGTTTTCTTAATAGCATATTTGATCAGTCTTTATTTATCTATTGTCTTGGATCTGAGATTGCTTATCTTCTTTTATATGTTGATGATATCATTCTTACTGCTTCCTCTGATCGTCTATGGCAGTCTATTATGGCTAAGTTGCATTCTGAGTTTGCCATGAAGGACTTAGGTCCTCTAAGCTATTTTTTTGGGCATTGCTGTTACTCGTACTTCTACAGGTTTATTTCTTTCTCAGCACAAGTATGCCAATGAGATTCTTGAGAAAGCCGGCATGTCTCAATGCAATCCAGCCTCTACTCCTATTTCTACTACAGGCAAACTTCGTGCTAATGCTGGTTCTTCCTGTTCTGATCCCACTCTGTATCATAGCTTGGCCGGTGCGTTGCAATATCTTACTTTCACTCGGCCTGATATTTCCTATGCTGTTCAACAGATTTGTCTATTTATGCATGATCCTCGGGTTGAACATATGGCTGCTCTTCATCGTATTCTTCGTTACATCAAGGGTACACTTTCTCATGGTTTGCAATTGTACAAATCTTCTATTTCCTCTCTTATTTCATATACTGATGCTGATTGGGGTTGCTGTCCTGATACTCGCCGCTCTACTTCTGGTTATTGTGTTTTCTTGGGTGATAATCTTATTTCTTGGTCTGCCAAACGTCAACCTACGGTTTCTAAGTCTAGTGCCGAAGCAGAATATCGTGGTGTTGCTAATGTGGTTTCTGAAACATGTTGGATTCGCAATTTACTTCTTGAACTTCGTTGTGCTATCACTACTGCTACTCTTGTATATTGTGATAATGTTAGTGCGGTTTATTTATCGGGTAACCCAGTTCATCATCAACGCACTAAACATATTGAGATGGATATTCATTTTGTTCGCGAGCAAGTCAAACGCGGCGCCATTCGTGTTCTTCATGTTCCCTCACGTTATCAGTTAGCTGATATTTTTACCAAAGGTTTGCCTCAAATTCTGTTTGAAGACTTTCGTTCCAGTCTCAGCGTTCGTCAACCTCCCGATTCGACTGCGGGGGGTGTGCTAGAATAATATCTTATGATTGTGTAGAATATTAAAATATTGTGTAGATTATTGTGTAGAATATTAGAATATTGTGTAATATTTAGTTTCCTAATATTAGGATTGTATTCATGTATATATTATCTTTTCATGTAATGAGAAAGGCAACCAATCATTCCCCAAATCATTATCTTATAGTGATGACGTGGCACTATATATGTTGGCCCATTTGAGTTTTGATGATGACTTAACAAATTATAAACAAACAAAATATTTGTAGAGATTGTTTTGTAGGTTAAATATCCGATTATTGTAATCGTCGATGATACCTAAGGATTAGTCAATGGGAATCGTACAAGTCAAAGTCAAAGTCAACAAAGTCAAAGTCAGTAGAGAAGGTCAATGAGGAAGTCAAGAGTAGAATCCAAGTCTACTGTTCCTGATATTGATAAACTGATGATGTTGCAGATAGAGACAGTACGTTGTTCCTCCAGAATCCGGTCAGAAGAGAAGTCAACAAAATTATTTTAGAAAAAGTCTTAAGTTTATTTTTCTATATTTTAGTTTTGTTGTACGGTTAATAAACAAGAAAGCACAAGGAATTAATCTAAGAATTAAAATAACTAACTCCTAAAAAGTCTCTTGAAAATGGCTATTTTTAGCTAGAGTCAAGGTTTGACTTTGAATAACCACCAAGGAAGTTATTTCCTTCTCACGGTCAATGCCCACTAATCCCTTAACTTTAGATAATGGGTTTATGGCATAACTTGTTCTAAAATGATTATAAAAGCATTTTTCTAACCGGCACAAACATTTGGTGATCAACATTGAGAGAAAAATTTCCGAAAAATTTTGTGCCCAATTTCGTGAGATTCAAGAATCAAGAAAAGGAAATTTTTGAGTGTTCTAAACCGAAAATTAATTCCTAAATTTTTCCTTGTGCTATCTTTGTTTGTTCATCCAATTTAGAGAATTTATTTTGTATGGGTTTTTGAGAGAATTTTGTAATTAGACTTGGGTAAGTCTAAGGGGGAAGTGAGAAAGAGAAGAGAGAAAGAGAAGAGAGAAAGAGAAGGAGAATCGAGAGAAGGAACAAGAAAGAAATCGAGAAAGAAGAAGAGAAGGAGAAGGAGAAATATATTTTATGTAATAGAGAATTAAATTACATAAAATAATAGAGAATCGAAATCCCTAGAGGGTCGTGGTTCTTGTTCCCACGTTAAATTCTTTGTGTTTCTTTAAAGTTTTCTTTTATTTTGTTTTGAGTATTTTCTCTATTCATAATTCCGCAAGAAAAGGGCGAAAATACTCTAAAGAGAACAAGTAACAATTCACCCCCCCTCTTGTTACACTTCATTGTCTCTATACGTTTCTACAATTGGTATCAGAGCCCTGTTCCTCATTAAATCAGGAAACCCTGAGAGCCGTATCTTGGTATTTTAGAGATGATGAAAATGAACGAGCGTATGGAAGAAGGGTACTCTACTCAGAGACCACCAATGTTCGATGGCAAATTCTATACCTATTGGAAAAACAGGATGGAGATCTTCATCAAAGCCGAAAACTATCAAGTTTGGAGAGTCATCGAAGTTGGAGATTTTGAGGTAACTACTACCAACTCCATCAACGAGACTGTTCCCAAACCAATCACGGAATATGAGAACACTAGTGGAAAAAAAGCTATTGGCTGCTGCTTATTGGCTGCGGTTTTCAGGAAAACGCAGCAAATATGAGCAATAAAAAAAAAATTATTAAAGGGCTGCGGTTTTTACAGTTAACCGCAGCCCAAAAAAGCTTCAAAAAGTATGATAAAGAAAGGGCTGCGGTTTTTTATGTGTCCGCAGCCCTTAACCAATCAAAAATAAAATAATGAAATATAAAAAAAAAATTAATCAAGGGGCTGCGGTTTTTTAGTGTGTCCGCAGCCCTTATTATTTTACGAAATTGAGAAAATTTTATAAAAAAAAAAATTAACTAAGGGGCTGCGGACATACATGAAAACCGCAGCCCTAAACCCCATAGAAAAAATTAAAACGCGCTTTTTTATTCTAACGTTCACTTAGCTTCTGACTCCTTGCCTTCTCTTCTCAAAACAGCTACTGACTTCATCTTCTTCACAGCAAAACAGCCGTTATTCCTCACGAAATTTCTCAAAGTTTCTTCCTCCTAATTTACGTTCATCTTTTTCCTCACGATACAAATTCATCATCTAGTCTTCTCATCTTCAAAGTTTCTTCCTCCTAATTTTCTCAAAGTTTCTTCTCAAACATTGAAAAGCTTCAAAAAGTTTCTCAAACATTGAAAAGCTTCGAAATTCTTCTTGTTCTCGTTTTCTCTTCTTGTTCTTCATTAGTTCGAAAACAACTTGTTCTTCAAGCTCTAACCCACACGAAATTAGGGCTTCATTGGTTCTTGTTCATCTTCAAGGTATAATTTTGGTTTATTTGGTTTTTATAATTTTTTTTGTTTTCTTTTGTTTATTTTTTTTTTTTTGCACGAAATAGGGTTAATTATATGCTTGTTTATTTTTCTTTTGATGTTTTTTTATGTTGGTTCATTCTTGTTGTTCATTCGTTTGGTTTAGTATGGAATAGGTATGGAATAGGTAATTTTGGCTTGTTGTATTGTTGTTCATTCGTTTGGTTTAGTATAGAAAGAGAGTGTCATATGCTGAATTTTTTGCACATTCTTGCTGTATTGTTGTATTGTATGCTAGGTAATCGTTTGGTTTGGTATGGAATAGGTATGGAATAGGTAATTGTTCGGGTATGAACTAGATTGGATAGGTTATGCTTTCCCTTTTCTCTCCATTAGCACTAGCTTTATTTTTTTGACTCTTCTTATTACTTCAAGTTTTCATGTCACTTTCTCTTAACTTTTAGATGAACAATGATAGTTGATAATAAGAATCTTGTTGAAAATGTCGTATGCTTAATTTTGTTTTTCTTGTTTAATTGCAGGTCACATTCTTATTATTCATCTAGATACACAAGGTAATTTATTTTATTATTTAAAATTTTCATTGTTGAATTGTTGTTGAATTGTACATTTGAATTGTTAGTCATTGTTGAATTGTTGTTGAATTGTTGAAATGTATTATTGGACATTGTTGTTGAGTTTATTTAAAATGTATGATTTTTTTTATTATTTAAAAGTTGAATTGTTGTTGATTTTTGTTTATTATTTATAGTATAAATGTGAGTTTATTTGAATTGTTATTCATTGTTGAATTGTACATTTGAAACTTTAAAATTTTCATTGTTGAATTGTTGTTGAATTGTACATTTGAATTGTACATTTAAACTTTAGTTTGAAACTTTAATCATTTGATTTGGTTGATGTTATATAATTTGATTTGGTTTATTAAGTATATGTATGTAGTTTAATTATGTATGTAGTTTACTTATGTATGAATAATCACAATAGTTTACTTATGTACTTAGTTTGTTAATTAATTAAAATATACATAATTTTTGAACAATTTAAATAATAAGAAGGTTAAATATGGTAAATTTGGGTTATCTAAGGTTAAGTATATATATAGTTATGTATGTAATGTGTATTAATTTTGTTTTGAATTAAATAATCATACTTAGGATGACAAAAGATCGTTCTTGGATGTATGGAAGCATTGAATCGTCGGAATTTATTGATGGCGTGTTAGAATTTTGTAGTGTTGCGGTTGAACATCAAATTAGGACGGGGGGAGTTGGTTTTTATTGCCCATGTGTCAATTGTGGCAATGTATCAAAGGTAGATAGTGTTTATATGCTTAGGGAGCACATACTCCGACGTGGGTTTAGGCCTCAATATCATGTTTGGGTTTGGCATGGTGAGGAGGGAGTTTACAAGGAAAATAGGGTTGTTGAGGATGTCAATAATGTGGCCGATGTTAATGAGGATGTAGTGGATGAAGAGAATGTTGATGAGGATGTGGATCGTGTTGATGAGATGATGGAGGGAGTCGAGGATGAGTTAGGAAAACGTCCTCGTGTATTTGACTTGTTGACAGAGGCTTCTCAAAAGCCTTTGTATCCTGGATGTATAAAGTTCACCAAGCTTACAGCAGTTTTGACGATTTTCAACATTAAGTCAAAGTTCAATTGGAGTGACACTAGTTTCACAATGTTATTAGAAGCGTTAGGTGAGATGCTTCCCGAGGGAAATGAACTTCCAAAGTCGACATACTATGCCAAAAAGCTAATGTGTCCTTTCGGGTTAGAGTACCAGAAGATTCATGCGTGTCCGAATGATTGTGTATTGTATCGGAATGAAAACGAGAACTTAGAAGAGTGTCCTAGGTGTAGGTTATCGCGTTACAAGCGTAAAGGGGCTCGAGATGCTAAAGGGCCCCCGGCTAAGGTATTGTGGTATCTTCCAATAATACCAAGATTCAAGCGCTTGTTTTCTATAAAGAAAGATGCGTTAAATTTGAGGTGGCATGCAAATAGGGTGAAGAAAGATCACTTGCTCACACATCCATCCGATTCTCCGGAGTGGAAGAGTATTGATAGGTTGCACAAGACTTTTGGGGATGAAGTTCGTAATTTAAGGCTCGGACTGTTAGAATTGAAAATAGTTGTCATTTGCTCAAAATTAAGGGTCAAGTTGCGTTTTTTAAGATTTTTGAATGAATTTTGTCATTTTCGGGCGTAAAGTAGCTTAAACGTTGTTTGTTATGAATGAAACTTGGCACACACCACTGTTTGGTATATATAAATGTGTTGAAGTTGTTAGAATTGAAAATAGTTGTCATTTGTTCAAAATTAAGGGTCAAGTTGCGTTTTTTAAGGTTTTGAATGAATTTTGTCATTTTCGGGCGTAAAGTAGCTTAAACCTTGTTTGTTATGAATGAAACTTGGCACACAACACTATTTGGTGTATATAAATGTGTTGAAGTTGTTAGAATTGAAAATAGTTGTCATTTGCTCAAAATTAAGGGTCAAGTTGCGATTTTTAACGCTTTTGAATGAATTTTTTCATTTTCGGGCGTAAAGTAGCTTAAACCTTGTTTGTTATGAATGAAACTTGACACACAACACTATTTGGTGTATATAAATGTGTTGAAGTTGTTAGAATTGAAAATAGTTGTCATTTGCTCAAAATTAAGGGTCAAGTTGCGTTTTTTAAGGTTTTGAATGAATTTTGTCATTTTCGGGCGTAAAGTAGCTTAAACCTTGTTTGTTATGAATGAAACTTGGCACACAACACTATTTGGTGTATATAAATGTGTTGAAGTTGTTAGAATTGAAAATAGTTGTCATTTGCTCAAAATTAAGGGTCAAGTTGCGTTTTTTAACGCTTTTGAATGAATTTTTTCATTTTCGGGCGTAAAGTAGCTTAAACCTTGTTTGTTATGATTGAAACTTGGCACACAACACTCTTTGGTGTATATAAATGTGTTGAAGTTGTTAGAATTGAAAATAGTTGTCATTAGCTCAAAATTAAGGGTCAAGTTTCGTTTTTAAGGTTTTTGAATGAATTTTGTCATTTTCGGGCGTAAAGTAGCTTAAACCTTGTTTGTTATGAATGAAACTTGGCACACAACACTATTTGGTGTATATAAATGTGTTGAAGTTGTTAGAATTGAAAATAGTTGTCATTAGCTCAAAATTAAGGGTCAAGTTTCGTTTTTTAAGGTTTTTGAATGAATTTTGTCATTTTCGAGCGTAAAGTAGCTTAAACCTTGTTTGTTATGAATGAAACTTGACACACAACACTATTTGGTGTATATAAATGTGTTGAAGTTGTTAGAATTGAAAATAGTTGTCATTTGCTCAAAATTAAGGGTCAAGTTGCGTTTTTTAAGGTTTTTGAATGAATTTTGTCATTTTCGAGCGTAAAGTAGCTTAAACCTTGTTTGTTATGAATGAAACTTGGCACACAACACTATTTGGTATATATAAATGTGTTGAAGTTTTTAGAATTGAAAAAATAGTTGTCATTTGCTCAAAATTAAGGGTCAAGTTGCGTTTTTTAACGCTTTTAATGAATTTTGGCATTTTCGAGCGTAAAGTAGCTTAAACCTTGTTTGTTATGCATGAAACTTGGCACACAACATTATTTGGTATATATAATTGTGTTAAAGTTGTTAGAATCGAAAATAATTGTCATTTGCTCAAAATTAAGTGTTAAGTTGCGTTTTTAACGTTTTTGAAGCATTTTTAATTTGGCACTAATATATAATATTTTTTTTTCTTAGTGTTTTCAACAAAAAAATTCCATTCATTGCGGCTACTACGTTATTAAATTTATGGATGATCTCATCGAAGCCGTCAAGAATGTCGGGGTTCAAAATATTGATTCCGTAAGTATTTTATTTAATTAGTTATTATATATGTTTTTTAAATTATTTATTTATAATATATATATTAATTATATTATATAATGTACGACTAACTTTTTAATAATAATAATTGATTTTAATTCGTAGATTATTGACTCTCCAAGACAAACACGCGAATTGACGGATATTGAACTACGCAAAGTCAAAGACAAAGTCGCGGTGTTTATTTCTAATTTATTAAGTTGGTAGCTAGATTATATATATATATATATATATATATATATATATATATATATATATATATATATATATATATATATATATATATATATATATATATATATATATATATATATATATATATATATATATATATATATATATATATATATATATATATATATATATATATATATATATATATATATATATATATATATATATATATATATATATATATATATATATATATATATATATATATATATATATATATATATATATATATTTGTATATATCGTGTAGCTAGAGTACTTTAATTTATGTATCGTTTTATATTTCTAATTATATGCGGTGTAATGTATATACTTTATGTATATAATTTTATATATATATTATAATTGAGTGATATTTTGGCATTTATCGACGGTTTATTATTGTGAAATATTTATTATTTAATAATTATGCTAATAATTATTATTTATTATACAAATAAAATGAAAACAAAAAAAAATTAAAAAAAAAAATAGGATAGGGGCTGCGGTTTTATACCCTGTCCGCAGCCCTTGAGGGTTCACACAGCAAAGCCTATAATGCACTAAGGGCTGCGGTTTTTAGTAAATGTCCGCAGCCCTTGAGGATTCACACAGCACAGCCTATAATGCACTAAGGGCTGCGGTTTTTGTCCCTGTCCGCAGCCCCTAATCTTTTTTTTGGCTGCGTATTTTGACCGCAGCCCTTTAATATTATTTGTTGCTGCTACAATAAAGGCTGGGGTCACAATACGCAGCCCAAAGGGGCTAAAAAACCGCAGCCCTTAAGCTTTTTTCTACTAGTGGAAAGAAGATTTTCAAAAGATGGAAATGAACGCTCTTGCTATTAAATTACTTCATTGTGGGCTTGGTCCTAATGAACACAATCGCATTATGGGTTGCAAAACAGCAAAACAAATTTGGGATCTGCTGGAAGTTACCCATGAAGGAACAAGCGAAGTCAAGCGTTCCAAGATTGACTTGCTCATGTCCAAATATGAAAGATTTGTTATGGAACCTAAAAAAAGCATTCAAGAAATGTTTACTATGTTTACGAACATCACAAATGAGTTAGTCTCCCTTGGAAGGCTTATTCCAACCGATGAACAAGTGCGAAAGATCCTAAGAAGCCTACCTCAAGATGATCGTTGGAGAGCAAAGGTCACAGCCATTCAAGAATCTAAAGATTTTACAAAGTTTAATCTGGAAGAGTTGGCTGGTTCCCTGATGACTCATGAATTACATCTGGGAACAGCTGACAATTCCAGGAACAAAAGTTTGGCTCTGACAGCAGACGCTCAAGAAAATTCAGAAACTGATGAAGAAGAGGCAGCAATGCTGGTACGTAGATTCAAGAAGTTCTTCAGGAACAATAGATATAAAAATCAAAGAAACTACAAAGAAAAAGGAACTTCTAAATCCAAAACTTATGAATGCCACAAATGTGGAAGTACCGAGCACTTCATAAAAGAATGCCCACTATGGAAGGACGAGAAAGCTAAAGGGAAAGCAAGAGAAACAGGAAGACAACCAACAAAGGGAAATTTCAACAAAACCGATTTCCGCAAAGCCATGATAGCTGCATGGGGAGAGTCCGAAAGTGAAACCGAAACCGAAGCCCCCGTGGAAGAAGAAGAGGTAGCTAACCTCTGTCTTATGGCTACTCATGACGATACATCTAAAGGAAAAGAGGTACTGTCTCCTGATCCATTTTCTGATTATTTGTTTAAATTGGACAAACATAGATTAGTTAAAATGATTTTAGAATCTCACGAAAATTTAGAAAAACAAACCGCCATCACTCTCAAAACTGAAAAAGACCTTAAAGCATGTAAAGACCAAATATCCTACCTTAACTCATTTAGATCCGATGTGCAAAATCGATTCTTTGAATTGCTTGATAATAATGTGATGTTAAAAGAAGCCTTAGAAAAAGTTAAAGAAGAAAACATCATGTTAAATATTGAATTGAATCAATTAGAGCAATTTGATATGGAAGTAGATTATGAGACTAAGAAAGAAATTCAATGGGTACTCTTCCAAATGAAATCCGATCTAGAATTCGCCTTAAAAGAAAACGATCGTCTTAAGCTTGAATTAAATTCAAGAGATAAAGGGAAAACTAGAGAAGTTCCCAAATGGATTCTTAATGCTAGAACTAAAGGAACCGAAGGTCTAGGATATGATAAAAATGATAAAAAGAAAAAGGTCTATGTTGATCTCCCAAGTAACAAAGTCTGTTCCTTTTGTGGCAAAACCGGGCACCTGAAACATAAATGTTTAAAAAGGGAACAGCACAACAAAACGAACCAAATATACGTCGATAGAGTTTGGATTAAGAAATTTAATTCTTGTTTAATCGACACGGAACCCAAGGATGGCTGGGTTCCACCCTCTAACAACTAAGTTCGTTTTACAGGTTCTAGTGAGGGGGAACAGCTCATGGTATCTCGACAGTGGCTGTTCCAAGCACATGACAGGCGATAGATCAAAATTTCTCTCACTAGAAGCCTATGATGGAGGAACTGTGACCTTTGGCGACAATATGAAGGGTGAAATCATTGCAAAAGGCAAGATAGGAAGGTCAAGTTCCCACGCAATAGATAACGTATTTTTGGTCGAGAATTTGAAACACAACCTATTAAGTATTTCTCAATTTTGTGATAAAGGTAACTCTATAAACTTTACTTCTGAAAAGTGCATGATTTCTAGGAACGACACAGGTGACATCATTCTGGAAGGAATTAGAAAAGGGAACACCTATGTGGTGGACCTGCACACTGTTCCTAAAACCAGTTTAACATGTCTGAGTGTTATAGAAGATGACCCTCTACTTTGGCATAAAAGATTAGGTCATGCTAGTTTTTCATTGCTTAATACTTTACGTACTAAAGACCTAGTAAGAGGATTACCGTCCCTAAAATTTCAAAAGAATGAAGTATGTGATCCTTGTGCCAAAGGAAAACATGCAAGGTCATCCTTTAAAACTAAAAATGTCGTGACCACATCAAAACCACTTGAATTAATTCATATGGATCTTTGTGGACCTATGAGAATCCAAAGTCGCAGCGGTAAGCGATATGTTTTTGTTATAGTTGATGATTACAGTAGATTTACATGGACTTTATTCTTATCTAGCAAAGATGAGGCTTTTGATGAATTTGTTGCATTCGCTACTAAAATTCAGAAATCTAGTAACAATCAACTAGTCCACATAAGATCGGATCATGGTAAAGAATTTGAAAATTCAAAGTTTATGGATTATTGTAATGAGCATGGTTTAAGTCATAATTTCTCCGCGCCTAGAACACCACAACAAAATGGTATTGTTGAACGTAAAAATAGAACCTTAGAAGAAATGGCTAGAACTATGTTAATTGCTAGTGGTTTACCTAGAAATTTTTGGGCCGAAGCCGTCAATACTGCTTGTTATATATTAAACCGAGTTTTAATAAGACCAATCACTTCTAAGACCCCCTACGAATTATTTAAAGGAATTAAACCTAATATTTCATATTTTCGAGTCTTTGGATGTCGATGTTTTGTGCATGTTAATGGAAAACGAAATTTAGGTAAATTTGATGAAAGAAGTGATGAAGCAGTATTTCTTGGCTATTCATCTCATAGTAAAGCATATAGAGTTTACAATAAGAAAACAATGTGTGTTGAAGAATCTGTTCACATTATATTTGATGAGACTAACTTTATGACAAGTGAACAAGAAACAAGTGATTTTAAGATAGGTCTTGCGGATCTGGAAGATGATGAAAATATACACAAGGAGCAAGATCCAGCAGAACAGCAACAAGGTCAGAATGTTGAACAAAATCAAGAACAGGAACAACAGGCAGATCAGGAACAGCCTGCAGTTCCTAATCCAGAAATTCAAACAGAAGCACAAGAAGAAAGAATTGAAGTTGAACCAAATCAGAACCTAGTCAGTGAACCAGCTTCCACATCTGTCCCCACAAGAGACTTTGTTCCAAGACCGTGGAAACATCATAAGTCACATCCACTAGAATTGATTATAAGTGACATGAACAAAGGCACACAAACAAGGGGACAAATGAGAAACTTTTGTGCACACTTTGCTTTTCTATCAACTATGGAACCCAAGAATCATGTAGAAGCTTTGCAAGATTCGGATTGGGTGGTAGCTATGCAAGATGAATTAAACGAGTTTGAAAGAAACAAAGTGTGGCACTTAGAAGCAAAACCGAAGAACAAGAAGATTATTGGACTTAAATGGGTTTTCAGGAACAAGCTGGATGAACACGGCATAATCGTTAGAAACAAAGCAAGGTTGGTGGTAAAAGGTTATAATCAACAGGAAGGTATTGACTATACTGAAACTTTTGCTCCCGTAGCTAGATTAGAAGCTATTAGAATTCTTATTTCATTTGCTGCTTTCATGAATTTTAAATTATATCAAATGGACGTAAAATGTGCATTCTTAAATGGGTTTTTAGAAGAAGATGTATATGTGGAACAACCACCTGGCTTTGAAAACCCAATTTCTCCGGATCACGTCTACAAGCTTGATAAAGCTCTTTATGGGCTAAAACAGGCACCTAGACAATGGTACGAGAGATTATCTAAGTTTTTGATTGAAAATAAGTTCATACGTGGTAAAATTGATAAAACCTTATTCTTTAAGAATAAAGGTTCGAATATACTAGTTGTTCAAATATATGTTGATGATATTATTTTTGGTGCTACAAATGAATCGTTATGTAAGGAATTTGTTGACCTAATGAGTAATGAATTTGAAATGAGTATGATGGGAGAATTAAATTTCTTCCTTGGTTTGCAAATTAAACAAACTGCTAACGGTATCTTTATTCATCAACAAAAATATATAAAAGAACTTCTAAAGAAATATGGACTAGATAGTGCTAAGACAAACCATACACCCATGGCCACTAACATTAGGTTAGATGAAGACTCTAACGGAATTAATGTTGACCAAACGATGTATAGAGGCATGATAGGATCCCTACTATATCTAACTGCTAGTAGACCCGATATATCCTTTAGTGTTGGCTTGTGTGCTAGATTTCAATCAAATCCTAAAGAATCACATTATACGGCAGTTAAAAGAATTCTTAGATATCTAAAGGGAACAGATGACTTATCCTTATTTTATCCTAAAAGTGATGTCTATGACTTGAAAGGGTATAGTGATGCAGATTACGCAGGTGATCTTGTAAATAGAAAAAGCACTTCAGGAATGGTACAGTTTCTTGGTTCTTGTTTGGTATCGTGGAGTTCCAAGAAACAGAACACAGTAGCTTTATCCACGGAAGAAGCTGAATATGTAGCAGCAGCAGCCTGCTGTTCCCAAATGCTCTGGATTAAACAACAGCTAAGAGATTTTGGTATTGAATTTGAATGTGTTCCTATTTATTGTGATAATACTAGTGCTATTTGTATTTCTAAAGATCCGGTGCATCATTCTAGAGTTAAACATATTCATATTAGACATCATTTCCTTAAGGATAACGTAGAGCTTAAAAATATTATTGTCAAACATGTCAATACTAGTGATCAAGTTGCAGATATTATGACCAAACCGCTTCCAAGGGAACAATTTGAAAAGATGAGGTTGGAGCTAGGTATGATCAAGCTTCACTAACGTTTAATTGCTAGTATTCCTCCTCAAAACATCATGAAAAATCAGAAGGGTTCAATCAACCACAACAACCAAGATTGTTCATTCAATCATTGCGAGATTTGGGTATGCTTCTATTTAAATTTATGTCTTAAACTTTATCTTGAGTGCTTGCATGTTTGAACTAATTAGACCAAGTAGCATAACTTATTTTATATTATATATTTTTTATTACCCACATACTATAAACTATTTTCGAAAAATACAAAAATATTTTATTTTCCACAAAATCCAGCATTTTCTCTATTTTATTTTCTTTTCGGTGAACCAACATCATTTTATGAAATGGAAAGACGGATCATCGAGGTGTTTCGGAAAGTAGTTATCTAAATCGACATATTCAACGAACTTTCACGTAAACTTTTCATTACCTCACACGGTTCATACACTAAAACCGTTTCAAGAAGTAGTACTTTCTTTTCATAACCGTCACTTCACACCTTTATAACCCTTACACTCATTTGTCCCATCCATCACTCACATCTACCTTACTTGTACTACTTTTGCCAAACCGTCAACCATTAAACACACTCCTCCTTCTCAAATCCCTAATTTCTCTCACCTTCATCATGAAAACTCCAAAATCCTCATCTTCAAGCAAGAAAATGCCGAAATCAACACAACCCAAGCCATTACAAGTGATATATCCTGACATTCCACCTTCATCTTCACAAGAACCATCCAAGACCAATACACCAAAACAATCCATGCATGCCGGTGAAAAGCGAACCCGTGGAACCCCTAAAAGTGCTTCTTCATCCAAACCACCTAAACGGAGCAAGCGCATAGATCCTGATAGTGCGGAAGAGGTAGCTAAGGAAATGTCAGTCGGCTTTGGACTTGACAAATATTGGTATGATTCTACCTTCTTTCCCCAATTTCATGCCATTTTAGAAAATCAGGGTTGGGAAAAGCTTATGTACGATTACTCATGCAACCACATATACCCCAATTTGATGCGTGAGTTTATTAAAAACTTTTCTATAGAAAATGGTGTCTGCTCCAGTGTTGTTAAAGAAATTAAAATTGAGTTTAGTAGTTTGATGAATGGCGAGTGGTTTGAGGTTCCTACAGTTGGCTTTGACACTTATTTTGTAGGGTCAAAAATTGTCTTTTCGGGTATTACTGAGAAGACAGTCTTAAAATTTCTTGGTCAGGAGGAAAAGAGAAGATTTAGTCACATGTCGTTGTCCCCATTACACAAATTGCTGTACAACATCGCTCGTAGATTTATTTTGCCCCGCAACTCTAAGCGGAGTGAAGTAAATTTACGCGATGCTACGTTGATCTATTGCATGGCTAACCATATTAAAATAAATTTTCCGTCCTTAATGGTGTCTCACTTATCTGAGTGTGTTGAGAAGGGTCTTATGATTGGTTATGGAAGGTTGTTAACATGTATTTTTAAGAAGTTCGGTGTACCGCTTGAGGGTCTTCATTTCCCGATGTCCGCAAACAATCAAATAGGCGCTAAGTGCCTTAAAAATTTGCATTTAACTGTCAATGAAAAAGGAATTTTAGAGGACCTCATAGATGTTGAGGAGGTCGTGTCTGATGAAGAAGAAATTGAGAATGAAGAGGAGGTTGAGGAAGAAGAAAGGAAAGAAAAGAAAAAGGAGGATCAAGGTGCTGTTCCCTCTGCCAGTGCTAAAGAGGCAAAGGTGAATAAGGATAAGGAGGAAGCTCCTTCTGAGGGGGAAGCTTCGCAGGAGGAACTTGAGGAGGTTGACTCAAGTTCAAGTGATGAGGAGGTCTCTAAGCCCATTAAGGAGGATTCTAAAATCACTCCAAGGAAGAGTAGGAGGCTTGCTTCAAAAGCTAAGGTTGGTATGTCCAATCACCCTACCAAACAAACTGACGATGCCCCACCTTCACCAAAACCAGCCTCACCCACACCAGTTGACATTCCATCATCACCACCATCACCAATTCCCACTTCACCTACACCTACTGGTTTTGCTAGGGATGACTCACCTTTTCCTCCAACTCCTATTGATCTTATACTCGGTAAATTTGATGTCCTGCAGTCTCAACTTTGTGCTTTCCAAAGTGAAGTTCGTGCCTCCCTATCCACCATTGCTGAGCAACTCACCGACATGGAAACACGTCTTGGTGCAAAGCTCGACACAGTGGAGGTTCAAACTGAATTTGTTGATGAAGAGACTGCTGCCTGATCCTTCCTGCTTCTGTTTTCTATTAAAAATTTAATGATTTGTTGGCCACACCGTCTGTAATTCTGAACAATATTTTCTTTTGTTGTTTTTGTTCAATGTACCTGCTGGGGTACAAAACTATTTCTTTTATGCTTATGCTACTGACCCAAAACTTTTTATGCTACTAATCCTTATTATCACCCTCTATTTCATTATCCTATGGTCTAATATGTTTGCTTGCATGCTTTCTCGATTTATGTTTGGGCATTTATTTTCTTAGTTTGCTGCTTACTATCTTAATTTGTCTAACGCTTGCCTTAGAGCTGTGCTTTGATTCAAATCCCTACTTTTTGATTGATGCCAAAAGGGGGAAGTGTAGCAAACAAACTTTTGTGAATGCTTGTGAATGCTTACGTTTTTGCTTATTCTTTGGATAATTGATTCTCTATTCTTGGTTTACATCATAACACTTAGTTTGATAACTTACTGTTTGTTATATTTAAGGGGAAAGAGTAGCCATAGCCAACTAGAGTATGTTGACTTACTGTTTTGATTATGTTTGGAGTATATGGATCATTTGGTTAATTGTTGTTTGACATGAGTTATATTGAATATCACTTTGTTTATCTTTGATTCATACAACTCATAATTTTCTTGACTTACTTCATTGTCTTGAATTACTTAATTAGAATTACTTGATTTGTTGTGTCTCTTAATTTTTAATTTTATGTCTTTAAGTTTCTTAATTATTATGTTTTTGGTTTATTTTGTTTTTGGTATTTATGTTTATGTTTTGTTTCACGTTTTATTTTAAAAATTAAAAATTTGAAGTCATGCTTAATCACATGATTTTCGCCAAAAATATTTTAGAGTAATATGCTTGCTTTAGAATTTGGTAAATTACTTGTAACGATTTAATTTACTAAATATGTTTGAACTTGTGATTAATCTCTAACATGTTCAAAGTTATTAGTTTTACTCTTTCTTTTAACAAAGTTTGTTTATAAGTTTGTCATCATCAAAAAGGGGGAATTTGTTGGCCCATTTGAGTTTTGATGATGACTTAACAAATTATAAACAAACAAAATATTTGTAGAGATTGTTTTGTAGGTTAAATATCCGATTATTGTAATCGTCGATGATACCTAAGGATTAGTCAATGGGAATCGTACAAGTCAAAGTCAAAGTCAACAAAGTCAAAGTCAGTAGAGAAGGTCAATGAGGAAGTCAAGAGTAGAATCCAAGTCTACTGTTCCTGATATTGATAAACTGATGATGTTGCAGATAGAGACAGTACGTTGTTCCTCCAGAATCCGGTCAGAAGAGAAGTCAACAAAATTATTTTAGAAAAAGTCTTAAGTTTATTTTTCTATATTTTAGTTTTGTTGTACGGTTAATAAACAAGAAAGCACAAGGAATTAATCTAAGAATTAAAATAACTAACTCCTAAAAAGTCTCTTGAAAATGGCTATTTTTAGCTAGAGTCAAGGTTTGACTTTGAATAACCACCAAGGAAGTTATTTCCTTCTCACGGTCAATGCCCACTAATCCCTTAACTTTAGATAATGGGTTTATGGCATAACTTGTTCTAAAATGATTATAAAAGCATTTTTCTAACCGGCACAAACATTTGGTGATCAACATTGAGAGAAAAATTTCCGAAAAATTTTGTGCCCAATTTCGTGAGATTCAAGAATCAAGAAAAGGAAATTTTTGAGTGTTCTAAACCGAAAATTAATTCCTAAATTTTTCCTTGTGCTATCTTTGTTTGTTCATCCAATTTAGAGAATTTATCTTGTATGGGTTTTTGAGAGAATTTTGTAATTAGACTTGGGTAAGTCTAAGGGGGAAGTGAGAAAGAGAAGAGAGAAAGAGAAGAGAGAAAGAGAAGGAGAATCGAGAGAAGGAACAAGAAAGAAATCGAGAAAGAAGAAGAGAAGGAGAAGGAGAAATATATTTTATGTAATAGAGAATTAAATTACATAAAATAATAGAGAATCGAAATCCCTAGAGGGTCGTGGTTCTTGTTCCCACGTTAAATTCTTTGTGTTTCTTTAAAGTTTTCTTTTATTTTGTTTTGAGTATTTTCTCTATTCATAATTTCGCAAGAAAAGGGCGAAAATACTCTAAAGAGAACAAGTAACAATTCACCCCCCCTCTTGTTACACTTCATTGTCTCTATAAGTTTCTACAATATACAAACTATCTATACCAACTAAACTAAAGAATCAGGTATTAATAACCGTATGCTCAACATCCCCCGCAAGCTTGGCGTTGTAGGCAACATCCCAACCTTGGACATTAGAGGACGAAGTTTAGTGGAAGGCACGATTTTAGTGAGAATATTCGTAGGTTGTTCATGAGTGGAAATATAACGAAGTTGGAGAAGCCCTTCTAATACTTTCTCTCATGTGAAGTGGCAGTCGATTTCGACACTAATGATGTCAGAGAAGGGCACATAAAAGATCCAAAACGTATGTAACACAATATAAGACTTAAGACAAGGGAACTAAGCAAGACACACAAGAAACTATAGCAGATAAGAAAAACACGGGCGCCTCAAACGACACTATGAGAAAAGCCTAAGTCTAAAACCTGGATATAACGCCTCCAACTACTCCTATCCCTAGTCAGGTCCTCCGAGAGGTTTAACTCACGTAAGTCCACTCTTATTTGCTCGTCCCAAGTTTTCCTGGGTATTCCTCGACTCCTCTTACCCTTTACTATAAAGCTTTCAACTCTCCTCACGGGGGCATTAAAAGTCTTTCTCCTCACATGTCCGAACCACCTCAATCTTCCTTCGCGCATTTTCCAGAGATAGGAGCAACCCCTAGTTTGTCTCTAAACTCTCGGTTCCTAATTCGATCCAATAAAGTATGTCCACACATCCACCTCAACATACGCATCTCAGTGACTTCCATCTTATGATCAAAACTTTTCTTTACAGGCCAACATTCTGTCTCATATAGCAAAGCCGATCTGATTGCTACCCGATAAAATTTTCCCTTTAACTTATTTGGGATCTTTTTGTCACATAACACCGCGGTAGCTGCTCTCCATTTGAGGCACCCTGCCTGGATGCGATGATCTACATCGCCGTCGCTCTCCCCATCCCTCTGTATGATCGATCACAAATACTTGTACTTGGTCGTACTTTTAATGACTTCCTCCCCGATGGAAACTTCTGGCTCCCCTATCGGTTGTGTCCCACTAAAGTCACAACGTAGGTACTCGGTCTTCGTACGACTAATGCACAAACCTTTGGTTTCCAAAGCTTCTCTCCACTCGTCCAATTTACTACTAACCTCCTCTTTAGTTTTTGCAACCAGCACGATATCATCCGCAAATAGCATGCACCACGGTACCGTCTCCTAGATAGATTTAGAGATCTCATCCATAACGACCGCAAAGATAAAAGGGCTTAGAGATCCCTAGTGGTGTCCTACTTGTACAGGGAAAGACTCTGTTAAGCCTACTGGTGTCTGAACAAGTATCCAAAAAATGAATACCCTAAAATCTATCTTAAAGCTTTCAACATATATCCTTACTACATCTTTTATCAACACTCGATCAATTTGATCATCTCCTATTTCTAAATTAATTTGTTTAAAAAACACATTCACATACATTAAAAATGTGTGTTATTGTTGAAATAATTAAAAGATATCCAATTACTAGATTTAGGACAATTGTTGCCATTCTGTCTAATATTATGCTTTAAACCTTAAAAAAAATGACAAGTGCAAATATAATTCGTATTATATTCAACTCTTTGAAAACTATGTAAGAATAAAATAAATAATAACTTATAACATAATATAAAAAAATCTTATCGTATCATTATGAAATGTAATGTATGACCCGTTAAAAATTAAGCCGAGGTAAGAAGCCGAAATAAGTAAGATAGAAACTTGATAATATTCCATATTTATATTTTTTTCAACAGATATATCATTTCTGTTAATACGTATTCATTATATGTTTCTGTAGAAAACTAATTGGTATTTTAAAATAATTCTATCATACTAGACGTTAGTTAAAATAACAAACTATAATAAGATAAATAACATAACAAAGAGCAATTTAATAAAAATTCATATGAAAATCAAGATCAAAAAAAGATAATATTTTCTCCCCATGAGAAAATGAATTTCGGTAAAATAGTATTGTACTTCTCAAGTAGTTTTTTTTTCATTGTATCTTTGAGCGAATGTATGTGAATTTTCTTAAATTAATAAATTTGCATTAGATTTACTCTTTGAATCACACCCATATCAAATAAAACATTAATTAGAAAAGAAAAACACAATCTGCATATCTCCAAATTAGCAATTATTTCGAAAAACGTCAAATATAATTCACCATAATGTTGACTTTTTATTTTATATAAGCCTATCCATTTACGAAATGTATATGCTTTTTCCTTATATTCTTATATGTAATCAAATTGTGTATCGTTCTACATCATTACATATTACCAATTAGAAATGTTCAGATCATTAATCATGATTCATTACTCAAGTAAGTCTATCATCATGTGAATGTGCGTTTTATTTATTAGATTAAAACGTAAATAATTCGACTTTTTAAGAGACGATGATCGACCATTACCAATTCATCAATCTATAATTGATAATTCAAAATCAACAACTAAATTAAAACATTATTATGTGTCCTAAAAATAATCAATAAAAACAATGATTTTATTTATAAATGTATGAAAAAATATATATGGTTCAACTATATACAATAGAACGCTAATTAGATATGGCATAAATTTGAACCTCGTAACAATTGTACTCTAGAAATTCCTTAGTTCAAGATTATATTTAGATTTTTCTCCCCTAGGAAGTATTAGTTCTACAGATTGTAAAATCCAAAATTTTAAGCACATCTTTTAAAGACCCTATTAAGAAGCATGAAAGCGATTCAAGGGATCACAGACACTATACCAACAAAAAAAAATCTGTATTGTCTAATTCTTCACGCCAATACATGATGTCAATAATTTCAAAATCATGAATTTTGTTCGTCCATTATCCAATGCGATTAAGTTGTATATTAAATCCAAATCATATAATTAATCAAGTGGGAATAATTTAGTTGTTTTAAATTTTTAGTTTTATTAGTTAAGTGTATATTAAGTTGTATATTAAATCCAAATCATATAATTATCCAATGCGATTAAGTGGGAATGATTTAGAAGTTGTGGTTATTCCCCTTGAATTTATTAGTTATTTTTACACAAATGAAAAATCCAAGGCTGCGTGCAAAACCGTTTAGAAACAACCCAGAGAGTATGCAGCGAGTCATTGCCTTAACGCGGCGACTTGTCACTTCGCTATTGACAAGCAAACTTTAAACGACCGTTATTCCTTTGTTGACGGTCTTTGGAATGGGGCATTTAATATACCGTTGGAAAGCCGTAAACCTTGTATTAATACTATCTTCCTATCAAAGGTTAGAATCAAAAGAGTAAACATGTATTAAATTTCACTTCAAAACTTTTGCATTATAAACACTTTTCTATTCTTTTTCTCATTTCCTTTGTAAAATATCTTCAATTGAGCTAAAATCTTCTTGATAAACTCCGTCATTATAAAAACCATAAAATTTATGCTTCAAATCAAAACCCGCTCAAAATCAACATGAATCACGAAAATGGGTAAAGTATCATAAATCTTTAAAATAAGGACGAAATTACTAACAACCATCATCATTAAGGAGTATAAAATAATATAAATAAGTGCATACATTTTTACTTTTCGAACTCCCCCATGCTTAACTTTATTCGTTCTCGAGCAAATTAAGGTAAATAATGAAAAATCAAAACTAAGACATGGTCTCCAAATCCTAAACTACTTCTTATGCCTCCCTTTCCTAAACTTATCAAATTCCGGGTGTTTTTCAAGAGTTCAAATATCCTACAAAATTGTCCCCTACATTTGGCTAACACTAACACAACACTACACAAATAAGAGTACAAAACAAAGAATTCACCCCAAATCCCTACACTTCAACCTCGTTATAGCTCCTAAAAAACATGAAAAACAAAGAATTTGTACATTTATTCCTCCTATGGCGACTCACCCAAATACCTACCTTATAGCTCACACTTCTTATGTCGCCAACTCCAAGCATAAATGACATGCAAAAATTTAAAATCTCTCTTTATCTCTCATTTTGTCTAGGAACTCATTTTTGGGTTTTCTTAGCCACTCATTGACTTTTCCATTTCTCACTTGCTTACCCACTCATGTTACTCTTTTACCTAGGTTGCCCTTTCGAGTTTTCAGCCTAGTTGGGCTTTTCTCTTTTCAATTTGTTTTCTTTTTTTTCCCTTTTCAATGAAAAACATGTACAAACTCAGCTATAATGACTTTGAAGATACAATGCAAATGCAAGCAAAGTTCATACAAAATATAAGGTCGAAAAGATGATTAATTAAGTAAGCAATAGATTTTCCCATGTTTGCTTTTCATGGTGAGTAGCAAGAGGGTGTTCGGTAACCCTTACAAAAATAGGTTCTTCATTAATTCTAGATAGATCAATTCAAGCACAAATATTATAAAGAATGAAGCCTAACTAATGAAACACCAATGTTGAACTTAGATAATACCATCAATTACAATAACATTACCTCTTAAAACATGAAACATCGACTATACTCACGACTCTCCTAAAGTATGAGGCTTCATATCCTAATCCTCCTTTTCTCTCATAAAATGATCTCACTTTAAAAGTCCCATAGAAATCCAAAACTCATGTCGACCTCATTACCCATCCCAACACAACATCACCACATCACAACATAATCTAACCAAATAAATCCTAAACTCCAACACCTTAAGTCTCAAATAATGGAGCTCTTGGATCTCACAATCCAAAAACTATTTTGGATTAAAGAGGATGGGGTCTTTATGTTGGTTAAAATTTATAACTCAAATTAACATGTAATGGTTGATAAAGATGGCATGCGAGAATCTAAGTACAAATGGTTAGGTGAGTTAGGGTGTGACGACCTAGTTGAGCTAGAATTATAGAGAAAGATAAGAATAAGTATAAAACTATACTTGCAAGCGCCGCGGCAAAGGATAAATAACAATAATATCTGATGATACTCACTGTCCTTTTGCCTAAATCGTCTTCACTGGTTATCGGCTAGCATTCTCTTTATTTATTTATTTTTTTTGCTTTTTTCAATTTTTCGCTGTAGGGGTAAAAAAAAGCAATAAAATCCCAATCTAGGTAAGCAATAGAATTTAATATAAGAAAGCACTAAAAAAATCGATAGCTAAATAGTTGAAGACTCCCCCATGCTTATCAAGAGCATTGTCCTCAATGCTTTACAACAAAACAAAGGAACAAAGATAAGTTAGTAAAAAGCTCATAGATAGAGGAAGTTTAATGTAAAAAAACAAAAAAAAATAAAATAAAATCGAATTAAAAACTATGTGTAAGCGCTTGTTTAATGTTTGTGGCTCGACTCAGCTCCACCTAATTAACTAGGCTCAAGATTATTGGCATGAAAGAGGTTCGTTTCAGCTTTAGCATTAATTTTAATATGCTTTAGAAATTCTAGCCACCCAGTCTCATCCCTAGTAAGATGAACACTTATAAAGTTATTAGTATCATCCCCAACAAGCTTTTTCTTTCTCAAACTAACATATCTTTTCAAAGGACTTTTGACATAATTCTTATTTGGGGCAATACTAATACTTGGAGTGGGAGGAAGCTTACTTAATACTACCTTAGGAGGCGTAGAATAATCCTTATTCTCCTTATTTTATGTATTGGCTCTTTGTCTTGCAGCTTAGTATCCTACAAAAACTCATCATCTCGCAATAGCTCATGGGTTATATCAAAACTATCATCACACCTTCCCATGTTATTACCTCTTCGCTTATATAACAACCCGAATCCAACCATTTGATTAAATCAGATTAAGATAAACTAATGCGAAAGCTAAGTACTTATATCGTGCTACTACGATGATAATATTAATCAATTACTCAACTCACTATATTATCCACTAAACATCTATCAAAGAATTTAAATATCATAGTTTACAACCTTTGAAAGATTTAAAGAAATTGCATTATAAAAATTATTTGAAACAATTTAAAATATATAAAATTCTGCAAAAAATCTGGCAAAATTTCGTTTGTAAGTCGGATAAACCAAAATTTTCTTTTGACTTAAAAAGTCACCTGCAAGTTCAAAAACCAACATTTTAAAATATCAACCAGTCAGTGGCATAGGCGCCAAATATTTCAAAATAACATCACCCCAGAGGTGGAATATGTTATCCAATAATCCAAAATAAGTACTAAATAATTTTAAATAAAAGGTTTGTTTTACTTATATTCTTTTATATTACTGGATGAGATTACTTTGCTTTACGATTTCAGTTGCCGTTGAGTTCATCAATCTCAGTATTCTAAAAATCTATCCTCCAACAGGTTCAAAGAATAAAACCACATAATCAGTTTATGTTGAGTACACATTTAAACATAAGTTAATTCCTCTCAAAACCTAACCAAAATAGTGATTCTACGTATACACTTAGGATTCATTAATCATATCCAACAAAACATTTGTTTTTGCAAACACAAAATTATATAAAAACTTTTCTTTATTCATTATTTTATGTTGGGAAATTCTACATGCTACGCACCAACTATAGGGAAAGGCGAGTGGTACCTAATCTTAAATTGTTTTTCCACAAAATAGCACTCAACTCTTGGAAAGTCACTACCGCAACTAGGGGTGTTCAAAACCGGGTACCGGGTCGACCCGGATCTGGAAATCCGGGTACCCGCTTTTTCGGGTACCTAAAATCGTGATCCGGTTCCGACCCGGTTTAAACCGGGTACCCCGTTTCCGGGTACCCGTTTAAACCGGGTCGGAAAACCGGGTACCCGGTTTTGTTAATTTTGTCATTTTCTATTTTGTTAAATTATGTTATTCTATTATTTGAAATTATAAGTGTACATTGTCTTACTAATGTAATTCTACTATTTAAATAAATAAGTACTCCATTAAGAAAAGAATGAAAAAAAATTCAAAAAAAAAAAAAGAAAAGAATGAAAGAAAACAAGAATAAGAACAGTTCAACAATGGAGGCTCAGGCACTGGATAACTCAAGTTTGGTGCACAATGTCAAAACATCAAAACGGTCCAAACAAAATAAATTATCAAAACAGCCCAAACATCAAAAATTATCAAACCATCAATTATCAAAACATCAGAATTATCAAAACATCAACTATCAAAACATCAAACTATAGATCTTCAACTTAAAACATTAGTGAACAACATCAAAAACAAACAAAATAAGATTTATATCCGGTGAAGAAGGAGCGGCGCTAAAGAGGAAAAGTCGACTCTCTGGTGAAGAGGAAGCGGCGCTGGTGAAGTCGACCATTTGGTGAAGATGGTGATGACTAAAAATGGTGATGAAGAAGAGAGACTGCTGGGTTTAGCCGTTTAGGAAGAAAGAAAAGAATAGAGGAAGGAATATTAGGCGGCGGCTGGGTTAAGAAATGAAGGAGAGAGACTGCTAGGTTTAGGAATTTAGACATAAAAAATTTAAAAAAAATAAATAAATAAATACAAAAACCGGATACCGGGTACCCGGATTTTAAAAAAAACGTATCTGGTTCCGACCCGAATACCCGGTTTATAAACCGGGTACCCGGTCCGGAATATCCTGTTTTCACAATTCGGGTCAAAAACCCGATTTTTAAAAGCGGATACCGGGTAATCCGGGTCGGGTTTTTAAAACCGGATACTTTTGAACACCCCTAACCGCAACTATATAAAGCAAAAAAAAACATTAAATTTTCTGTTAACTATGGAAATGTCCATTTTACCCCTCTTAATTTCATTAAAAATCAGTTGCTCCTTCCTCTACCATTGCCACCATTATTTCTTAGCAACAACTCAACTAGAAATAGGTTCCATAGCAAAGGTCATCATGTTTAAGCCAACCAATTTACATCAATCATTAACAAACAATTACTAAAACTTTCAATTCATCAATTAACAAACAATCACCATTCATCAATTAACAAACAATCACAATAAACTTTCAATTCATCAATTAACAAACAAGCAGCTTCATTTTCATCATTACGGCGGCAAAGATCGCCACCTTTGGAGGCATTTTTGGCTCTGGTGGACCTTACTAATGGAGGGATTATAACAACGTTATTATGTGTAGCTAATGAGTTAGTCGAACTGCATACTGGGAAGAAATTGTTATTTCAGAAGAAGAATTTCTTGTCTTTGGTTAGGAAAATTGAGGTATTTGTTGTTTTATTGGATTTCTTGAACGAATCCAAGCCTATTTTGAGGTTTTCTTACACAGCAGTTATGTGCTTAAAGGATCTTTACTTACTGTTCTATAGATGCAAAATATTATTGGATTATTGTGCAAATCTAGTAATTTATGGATGCTTTTACAAAACCAATCGATTTCGGGTCATTGTCATGATCTTAATCAAGAAATATCTACCCTTTTGGATGTTCTTCCTATTAAAGAGCTTAGTTTGAATGAACATGTGAAAGAACATATTGAGGAGAGCTAAGTGTTATGTGGATAAAAAGGATGAGACGTTGAGGTTTAAATTATATTCTTTCTTGAATGAATTTGAGAATGGAAATGTTCTGGATAACTATTAGACAAAGATTCATAGTGTGCACACCCCACAAACGGCCAAACCGTATCAGAAGATCTAAGTCTGAGGTACTGATCACTGTACCCCCAACTATTATGTAGTGTCAAGATAATCTCGACGATGTTCCAATTCCTTGAGACACCAGAGAGGTAATCCCAAACATTTTAAAACATTAAACATGTATATTTTACTGTAATTATTCAATAAATTCAAGGTTCGAAAAACAACTTTTTATATCATGAAGAACATCTCCTTGTATTCAAACCAATCCCAACTAAATTCAAATAAATACCTTTGTAATCCTTTTTCGTAACTATTAAAGATTTTAGTAAGAAATTCAGCCTTTTCAATTACAGCAGAACGACATGCCCAGTCAATACATTTTCTTTTACACAAGTGCCAAGGGTCAATCACCAGCTGATGCTAAATTGGTATACTACGAGCGGGTACATGAAATATGGGAGCTTGACTACTCAACTTTCACTATTTGTCTTTTCAAATGCAAGTGGGTAGATAGTAATCGACGATACGTAAAAAAAATGACGACCTTTGTGGACTCACTCTTGTAGGCTTAGCTTGTTTGCGTGATAGTGATGAGTCATTAATACTAGCCACACAAGCCAAGCAAGTATTCTACATTGTAGACCCGTCTGATAAGAAATGTTCTATTGTTGTACCGGGAAAAAGAAGTATCCTTGGTATAGGTGATGTTGAGGATGAGGAAGAATATAATGCTTTTGAAGACTCTCTTCCCTTTACCAATCCAAAATCAGTTGATGAAGATGATGTAGATTTTGGTTATATACGTGTAGATCACACAGAAGGAATACATTTGAATTAAGTATTCACAAGGTATGAACTATTTATGCTTTTCTGGCACTTTCTCGCACAAAGTATTTCAAACTTGGTTTTTTTGCATGAAACTTGGCAAACAACACTATTTGGTATATATTATTGTATTGAAATTATTAGAATCGAAAACAATAGTTATATGCTTGATTTTACGTGCTAAGTTGCGATTTTTAGGTTTTTAGCGTTTTTGGTACTTTCGCGCATAAAGTAGCTCAAACTTGGTTTGTTTTGCATGAAACTTGGCACATAACACTATTCGGTATATATTATTGTGTTGAAATGGTTAGAATCGAAAAAAAGTCATATGCTTGATATTACGTGCTAAGTTGCGATTTTAAGGTTTTTAAAGGGTTTTTGTCAGTTTTGCACATAAAGTAGCTCAAACTTGGTTGATGTTACATGAAACTTGCAACACAACACTATTTGGTATATATTATATGTGTTGAAATGGTTAGAATTGAAATTACATTCCTATGATCTTATACATTTCTATTCATATTCATTCAGGTACTCATCTACAATGCATCTTTTCGGAGATTAAAATGTCCCCAAGATTGAGACTTCGGATAATGAGCATCATAGTGAGTCGGATAAGGACTATGATCTTGAGAAGGAGAAGAACATAAGTGATGATAACCATGACTCCGAAGGGAGGCCAAGTGACAAAGAGGAAGTCGACCCAATTGTTAGATACGAGCGTATGGCTTAAGCGCCCCACCACTTCACAATGATTATGACATTGTAGACAACCCACAAATGGATGCTCCCACTACCACTATCAGCGTTGGTTCTAAGAAAAGAAAAGAGCGAGGTTCTACGAAAAATTTCAAAGTCATAGAACCCATGCACTTGGAATACAATGCATTGAGTCAACCCTGTGGCAAATGGCGTAGCAATATGGAAAACAAGTGGGCATATGTATCCGCAAGATTTCCATATTTTACGCATGGAACGAGATTCCAGAGGGTTTGAAGAACTCTCTATGGGATGATACTGTGGTAAGCAACTTTACTATTTTTATTCATTTAGTTTCATTTAAAAATTAATTTAATTGACACTTATAAATATAATTTTTCTTTTATAGAATCTCTTTCACATTGAGAATGATGAAGAGAAGAAAAATGTTTTTCTTTCAATTGTTACTGAAAGATTCAGAGATTTCAAATCCAAGCTAGTAACTGGCTGGATTACTAAGAAGCATGTCCGTAAGATCAAGAAAGTCAAAACGAGAAATGGAGGTGGAAACGAAGGTGGAGACCAAGCACCATCAAAGATGTCCTATATTATATTATAGCTTTTGATTTAAATTTACTTCTTTTGATTCAATCATTAAACTAATATATACCATTTGATTTCTATTGATTAATTAGGAAAAGTGTGGTAAAGCTTCTGAATCAGCAAGCAACATGAAGTCTTACCATCGCTTGGGCCCAAAAACATACGATGAGGCTCGAAAAGAGTGGGTGGATGTAATAACCCGACTTACCATTGACTAAGTAAACAGGGTCATCACGGGGTTTACTAACCCAAAGAACTCAAATCTTAAACCATTGACAATGTTCACCATGATTTAACTTGCCCAAAGCATTCAAACTCATATCATAACTCATGGAAGCTAACTAGATCTAAAACATGACTAAACAACTAATCTTAAGTTCAAACATCCAAAACAAAGTCCAAAATAATTATACAACTAACCATGTAATTCCAAAGTAGTTAATATAAATAAATCAACTACACACTTACTAAAGCTCAATATAGACACTACAACTTCAATATATACACAATTCCAAATCATCTTCCAAGTACACTCTAATCTCCTCTATTATCCCATCGTCTCAACTAGTACCAATTTGTAAGCAATTTAAAAGATGAAAACAACGGAGTGTCAGACATAACTGAATGAGCATAAGCAATCCAGAAACAAAATAAACATGATAAATCAAAATAAAAATTTAAAAGTAATATCAGTTTCCTAAATCTATGTGATCATAAGGAGTCAATTTTGAGAGGTGTCCCATAGCTCTAAGGCTATATCGTTCTCTGGTGAAACTAGTAAATTTCTCAATGACATCTCGCCTAAAAAACAGGGAGTAGGAGACAATGTCCCTCAACTCCGTCAATGACTAGCTCGCAAGCCCGATCCATTGACTATATCATAATATCAACATAAGCTATCACAACAACATTTGCCTCAACAAATTTGTACTTTCAAAAGATTTTCAATAAAATTATTTTCAAGAAATGTAGTCTGATCAGACCCCTGCAATCAATTAGAAGGGCTCCTCGACTTAGACATATCCTAAAGCATGGTGATAACGACGTCACCAGGGTGCGTATGATGCAACTATACTAATATATAACTTATTACACCTCCTCCTAAATTGTAATCTAACGATTAGAGGTGTTCATTCGGGTGATCGGGTCGGTTTCGGACGGGTGTCATTCGATTCGGTTGTATTTCGGATCGGTTATGTTTCGGCTGTTTGTTATGACGGGTCACACTCGGGTTGGGTCGGTTAGTCACGGTTCGGTTAAAGATCGGTTATTCGAGCTATCGGGTTAGCATCGGTTCGGTGCCGCTTGAAGTTCGGGTCGAGTGTTAATCGGTGTCGGGTTGTCATCGGTTAATAAAGCGTTCGGTTTAGTCGGGTACAGATCGGATTCGGTTTTTTAGAAAACAGAATTCGGCTATGTATTACTAATTACTATCGATCAAATACAAAATAGTTAAAATGCAAATCAATTAGTGATCATTATTACTTTGTTACTTTTACATGTTTGACCGAAAATTAAAAATATAAAGTTCTATGAATTATCCTCTAGTACGATTAAAAGTAGTTCAATAAACATTGACCATTGATGATTAGCTCTAAATATATGAAATCATGTATTTATTAGATTAACTAATAAAATGATTGAATATAACTATATCTATATCATACTTTTATCTTAATAATTGGTTCAAATTTTAAGCAATTTGATCTAAAATTCGTTCGGGTTAAGTCGATTTTAGCCGGATCGTGTTCGGTTTCGAGCATGATTCGGGTCGGATATGACTCGGGTCGATCATTTTTAGGTTCGGGTAATCTCGGTTAACAGTTATGTGTCGGTTACAAAACTCGGTTACAATTCGGGTTCAACTTTCCCATTTTCGGTTGTCAACCGGTTCGGGTACAACATCGGTTCGAGTATTGTCGGTTCGATAAACATGAAAACGGAAGATATTTTCGGGTCGATTTACTTTCGGTTTCGGTTCGGATTTTCGGGTCGGGTCACTTTTGAACAGTCACTAGTGGAAAAAATGATATTGGCTGCTGCTTATTGGCTGCGGTCTTTTGGGAAACGCAGCCCATATGAGTAACAAAAAAGCGGGAAAAAAAAAAACAATAAAGGGCTGCGGTTTTTATGGATGTCCGCAGCCCAAAAGTGTTTCAAAAAGTATATTATAGAAAGGGCTGCGGTTTTCTACGTGTCCGCAGCCCTTAACCCTTCGAAATTAATATAATGAATTTAAAAAAAAAAAATTAACTAAGGGGCTGCGGGCATGCTTAAAAACCGCAGCCCTAAACCCCTTAAAAAAAAAATTAAAACGCGCTATTTTTATAACGTTAACTTACTGTTTCATCTTCTTGCTCTTCTCAAAACTTCTCTCAAACGACAAACCCTTCTTGCTCTTCTTCTCAAACGAAAGCTACTGTTCTTGAGTTGCTGTGCTACTTAATCCCACGAAAAACCCTTTTCCTTATAATTTTTTTGGTTGCTGTGCTACTGTTCTTGCTCTTCTTCTCAAACGAAAGCTACGTTTATGAAAAGCTACTGTTCTTGTTCATATCACTAAGGTAATTTTGGTTTCTTTAATTTTTTTTGTTTTCTTTGGTTTATGTTCTTGTTCTTCACGAAATTGGGTTAATTTTTTTTGGTTTTGCTCATGTTTCTGTTATTGTTCATTCCACGAAATTGGATTAATTATTTTTCACGAAATTTGGATATGCTAGTGCATAGTCTGATCATTGCTTAGTGCACACTATTACTTGAAACCTGGTAAAAGATTGTATCTTTGAAAATAAACTTTGTGGCTTGTGCTGTATTGATTTTCTGGTAAAAAGATTGTATGTTGGTATGATTTGATTTAATGTAGAATTTCACTTGTTTCTTTTATTTAATTTGATATGGGTTTCTGGGTTTCTTTGTTTTTTGGATTTTTTGGGGTTTTAATTTGGTGTTTTGAATTGGGATTTGATTCTACTGTCTGTTCAATATGTACGAAATTCTGGTTTTAATTAACCTTCATGGTTTACTATAAGGAGGTATTAACTTTATGCTTTTGTTTCTTGTTCATCTTCAAATTTGTTTCAATTCAATAAATTTTGTGCTTTGTTATGTTTTTGGTTAAAAGATTCTGTCATTGAAGATTGTATGACGTTTTTTTTGAATTTAATGTACAATTCATGTTGGTGTGGATTGTATTTCATTTCTCATTATCATTTTCAGGAATTTGGAGATTTCATCAAGGTGTTCATTCACGAAATTAATTTGCACTGAATCTAGTTAGCACCAATATAAATTTAGGGCTCTTTTAGTTCTTGTTCATTCACGAAATTAAGGTATTTTCCATTTTCATGGTGGTTTTGGTGTTGTTTCTTATATTTATTCATTCGAAAATATGGAAGTAATTCTAATTTTGTTCTTCTTATGTCATTTGTAGGTCACATTTGTGGATATCTTTCATAAACTCAAGGTAATTCTTTTTCATCAATTTTTTTTATCAAATTATTAGTGTTAAATGATGTTATAATTTATTTATGAATGTAATTTATTTATCAATGTGATTTTAAATGTGATGTTATTTGTGGATGTAGTTGCTAGTTTGTACATTTGTCCAAGTTTATATTATTAGGTTGTTAATTATTTTGATTTATATGTATTTTTTGTTATTAGAGTAAAAGTAACTTGAACAATTTAAAGAATACATATTTTTTGAACAAGTTATAAATTATGAAGGTTAATTATTGTAAATTAGGGTTAAATGAATGATTTTTACTTAGTTTTATGGTTAATTAGGTTAAAGTATAAATGTTAAAAAGTTGTGTATTAATTTTGTTTTGAATTAAATAATCACACTTAGGATGACAAAAGATCGTTCTTGGATGTATGGAAGCATTGAATCGTCGGAATTTATTGATGGCGTGTTAGAATTTTGTAGTGTTGCGGTTGAACATCAAATTAGGACGGGGGGAGTTGGTTTTTATTGCCCATGTGTCAATTGTGGCAATGTATCAAAGGTAGATAGTGTTTATATGCTTAGGGAGCACATACTCCGATGTGGGTTTAGGCCTCAATATCATGTTTGGGTTTGGCATGGTGAGGAGGGAGTTTACAAGGAAAATAGGGTTGTTGAGGATGTCAATAATGTGGCCGATGTTAATGAGGATGTAGTGG
Source organism: Amaranthus palmeri (assembly GCA_019776075.1). Lineage (NCBI taxonomy): Eukaryota > Viridiplantae > Streptophyta > Magnoliopsida > Caryophyllales > Amaranthaceae > Amaranthus > Amaranthus palmeri. The sequence continues at coordinate 133,091 of JAAKBH010000629.1, read as the reverse complement.
ATGAAGAGAATGTTGATGAGGATGTGGATCGTGTTGATGAGATGATGGAGGGAGTCGAGGATGAGTTAGGAAAACGTCCTCATGTATTTGACTTGTTGACAGAGGCTTCTCAAAAGCCTTTGTATCCTGGATGTACAAAGTTCACCAAGCTTACAGCAGTTTTGACGATTTTCAACATTAAGTCAAAGTTCAATTGGAGTGACACTAGTTTCACAATGTTATTAGAAGCGTTAGGTGAGATGCTTTCCGAGGGAAATGAACTTCCAAAGTCGACATACTATGCCAAAAAGCTAATGTGTCCTTTCGGGTTAGAGTACCAGAAGATTCATGCGTGTCCGAATGATTGTGTATTGTATCGGAATGAAAACGAGAACTTAGAAGAGTGTCCTAGGTGTGGGTTATCGCGTTACAAGCGTAAAGGGGCTCGAGATGCTAAAGGGCCCCCGGCTAAGGTATTGTGGTATCTTCCAATAATACCAAGATTCAAGCGCTTGTTTTCTATAAAGAAAGATGCGTTAAATTTGAGGTGGCATGCAAATAGGGTGAAGAAAGATCACTTGCTCACACATCCATCCGATTCTCCGGAGTGGAAGAGTATTGATAGGTTGCACAAGACTTTTGGGGATGAAGTTCGTAATTTAAGGCTCGGACTGTGCACGGATGGAATGAACCCATTTGGCAATCTTAGTTCTCAACATAGTACTTGGCCGGTACTTTTAGTTATTTATAATTTGCCACCTTGGTTGTGTATGAAGCGTAAGTACATTATGCTTTCGCTTCTTATCTCGGGCCCTAAGCAACCTGGTAACGACATAGATGTATATCTTGCACCTCTTGTTGAGGATTTGAGAAAGATGTGGGATGAAGGAGTTTCCGTGTATGATGCATATGCTAATGAGGAGTTCACCTTGCGTGCAATGCTTTTATGCACCGTTAACGATTTTCCGGCTTATGGAAACTTATCAGGGTATAAGAACAAAGGGAAGAAAGCGTGCCCAATATGTATCGATGACATGGAATCCACGTGGATTCCTAAGTGCAAACATGTATTCATGAATCATCGAAAGTTCCTCCCACGAGATCACCAATACCGTAAGAAGAAGAAGATGTTCAACGGGGAGGTTGAGGACCGTGTAGCTCGTCGACCGTTGTCCGGTTATGAGGTTTACGAACAAGTTAAGGGGGTTGAAACTGTATTTGGTAAAACAGGGCAAGTGCAAGGGGGTGAAGATCGACTGTGGAAAAAAGAATCAATCTTTTGGACGCTTCCATATTGGAGAGATCTACAGGTTAGGCATTGTCTTGACGTTATGCATATAGAGAAAAATGTATGCGATGCCATACTCGGGACTCTCATGAACATTCCGGGTAAGACAAAGGATAATAAGGCCGTGCGAGATTACTTTGAATGTAAGGGTATTCGTCCGGAGTTGTGGGCACAGGTTAAGGGGAGTAAGAAAAGAGAAAGAACTGATGAAGTTGGTGGTAGTAGCAAGGGAAAGGTCGGTAAGAAGAAGATGAGTAGTGAAAAAGTTTATTTGCCTCCAGCTTGCTACACATTGTCCAAAGCAGAGAAGCGAGCCTTTTGTGAGTCTTTGTATGGCATTAAGGTTCCCTCTGGGTACTCATCTAACATGAAGAGATTTGTGACCCTTAATGGTGAATTGAAGTTGGGAAGCATGAAATCTCACGATTGCCATGTAATGATGCAAGTGTTCTTACCGATCGCACTACGTGGAATATTGCCAAAACATGTGAGATATGCTATTACCGAGCTATGTTCGTTCTTCAACACTATTTGTAGTAAAGTTCTTGATCCCTTTAAACTTGATGCTCTTCAACTCGACGTGATTGTAACTTTATGCAAGTTTGAGATGTATTTTCCACCTTCTTTCTTTGACATAATGGTTCATCTTATTGTTCATCTTGTTCGTGAAATCAAGCTTTTAGGTCCAGTTTTTCTAAGGTGGTGCTATCCTTTTGAGAGACACATGGGTGTGTTACAAAACAAAGTGAGGAATCCAGCACAACCAGAGGGGAGTATGATTCAAGGCACTGTAAGCGATGAGATTGGTAATTTTATAGCCGAGTATATGGCTATGGCAAAGCCTATTGGACTACCCACCTCTCGACATGAAGGAAGACTTGAGGGAAAAGGAACAATTGGATCTAAAACAATCACACCTTCTCGGGATAGTCTGTTACAAGCACACCTGTATGTGTTGCATCATATTTCAGAAGTTCATCCTTTTTTGAATGAGCATTTTGATATATTGCGCGCAAAATATCCGTCTAGAGGTGATAGGGCATTGATGCAGTTGCATAACAAGACGTTCATTGATTGGTTTCATAACCGAGTAATATGTGAAGAACTAAAGGGTGTATCTGAAACTGTTAAGTGGTTAGCTTTTGGTCCTCGTGATGATGTCAACAAATATGAGGGTTACGATGTCAATGGGTTTACATTTTGGACTGAGAGTCAAGATAAGAAGTCATCGTATCTGCAGAATAGTGGGGTTTCTATTTTGTCGTCATCTACATTTTACGCGAGTGCCAAGGATCAATCGCCGGTTGATGCTAAATCGGTATACTACGGGCGGGTACATGAAATATGGGAGCTTGACTATTGTACTTTCACTATGGGTCTTTTCAAATGCAAGTGGGTGGATAATAATCGACGATGCGTTAAAAATGACGACCCTTGTGGATTCACTCTTGTAGACTTGGATCGCTTGCGTGATGGTGAGGAGCCATTCATACTAGCCACACAAGCCAACCAAGTATTTTACATTGAAGACCCTTCTAATAAACAATGGTCTATTGTTGTACCGGGAAAAAGAAGTATCCTTGGTATAGGTGATGTTGAGGATGAGGAAGAATATAATGCTTTTGAAGACTCCCCGCCCTTTATCAATCCAAAATCGGTGAATGAAGATGATGAAGATGTTGGTTATATGCGTGTAGATCACACGGAAGGAATACATTTGAATTAAGTGATTCACAAGGTATGAATTATTTAAGGTTATTAATTTTGGCATTTTCGGGCGTAAAGTAGCTTAAACGTTGTTTGTTATGAATGAAACTTGGCACACACCACTATTTGGTATATATAAATGTGTTGAATTTGTTAGAATTGATAATAGTTGTCATATGCTTGAAATTAAGGGTCAAGTTGCGTTTTTTAACGGTTTTGAATGAATTTTGTCATTTTCGGGCGTAAAGTAGCTTAAACGTTGTTTGTTATGAATGAAACTTGGCACACACCACTATTTAGTATATATAAATGTGTTGAAGTTGTTAGAATTGATAATTGGTTTCATATGCTTGAAATTAAGGGTCAAGTTGCGTTTTTTAACGGTTTTGAATGAATTTTGTCATTTTCGGGCGTAAAGTAGCTTAAACGTTGTTTGTTATGAATGAAACTTGGCACACACCACTATTTGGTATATATAAATGTGTTGAAGTTGTTAGAATTGATAATAGTTGTCATATGCTTGAAATTAAGGGTCAAGTTGCGTTTTTTAACGGTTTTGAATGAATTTTGTCATTTTCGGGCGTAAACAGTGGGGGACCTAGCTTAGGTGATGGGGTTACATATGCAACCCCATTAAAAAAATCAAGAAAGTAATATGTATATTTTGAACCCATAACCTATTGCCAAATACGTAACCCCATAAAAAAAATCAACGAAGTAATATGTATGTCTTGACCTCATAACCTATTGCCAAACATTAATTAGTCACACTTTCATACCACTAGGCTAATAAGAGCAATTACCTTAATGACTATTAAAGGTAGGAAATTAATGACAATTAGTTTTCATAATTCTCCCATTTTAAACTCTTCTTCCTCCCAATCTTTGTTTTAAAAGTGTCAAGCTGTTAAGCACTATTGTTACCGGCTTGTCGCTTGCTCGTAGCCGGCCCACAGCCACCGCTGTCGACACTATTGCCGCCACTACACCATTGTTGCCCAATGTTCAAACCCCAATAATCCAATCCCCCATAATTATATTGGGTCAATTATTAAAATTGAATTAGAATTATTTTTTTTAGAATTTATTAACTATTGTATTGTGATTTGAGTATGATTTGATTTTGGTTTAATTTTAATTTGCTTTAAATTATGATAAAATTAATTTTATTTGTGTATGATTTAGGTATTATTTGTTTATAAATCATAATTTTTGCAGAACGTTTATAAATCATATGTTTAATTTGCTTTAAGTTAGATGATTTCAATTCAGAATTAAAATTTGCATTTGTATTTGTGATTTCATTAATAGTTATTCACGAATAACATCAAAAATTATCATTTTAATTAACTTATAAAGTATCAGATTTATGTTGTAGTTTTTTAAGTTATGTTTTACTTGATGAAAACAAGACGCTTTAATTAAACTCGCAACCCCATGTTTTAAATCCTAGGTCCGCCACTGGGCGTAGAGTAGCTTAAACGTTGTTTGTTATGAATGAAACTTGGCACACACCACTATTTAGTATATATAAATGTGTTGAAGTTGTTAGAATTGATAATTGGTTTCATATGCTTGAAATTAAGGGTCAAGTTGCGTTTTTTAACAGTTTTGAATGAATTTTGTCATTTTCGGGCGTAAAGTAGCTTAAACGTTGTTTGTTATGAATGTAACTTGGCACACACCACTATTTGGTATATATAAATGTGTTGAAGTTGTTAGAATTGATAATAGTTGTCATATGCTTGAAATTAAGGGTCAAGTTGCGTTTTTTAACGGTTTTGAATGAATTTTGTCATTTTCGGGCGTAAAGTAGCTTAAACGTTGTTTGTTATGAATGAAACTTGGCACACACCACTATTTGGTATATATAAATGTGTTGAAGTTGTTAGAATTGATAATAGTTGTCATATGCTTGAAATTAAGGGTCAAGTTGCGTTTTTTAACGGTTTTGAATGAATTTTGTCATTTTCGGGCGTAAAGTAGCTTAAACGTTGTTTGTTATGATTGAAACTTGGCACACAACACTCTTTGGTGTATATAAATGTGTTGAAGTTGTTAGAATTGAAAATAGTTGTCATTTGCTCAAAATTAAGGGTCAAGTTGCGTTTTTTAAGATTTTTGAATGAATTTTGTCATTTTCGGGCGTAAAGTAGCTTAAACGTTGTTTGTTATGAATGAAACTTGGCACACACCACTCTTTGGTATATATAAATGTGTTGAAGTTGTTAGAATTGAAAATAGTTGTCATTTGTTCAAAATTAAGGGTCAAGTTGCGTTTTTTAAGGTTTTGAATGAATTTTGTCATTTTCGGGCGTAAAGTAGCTTAAACCTTGTTTGTTATGAATGAAACTTGGCACACAACACTATTTGGTGTATATATAAATGTGTTGAAGTTGTTAGAATTGAAAATAGTTGTCATTAGCTCAAAATTAAGGGTCAAGTTTCGTTTTTTAAGGTTTTTGAATGAATTTTGTCATTTTCGGGCGTAAAGTAGCTTAAACCTTGTTTGTTATGAATGAAACTTGACACACAACACTATTTGGTGTATATAAATGTGTTGAAGTTGTTAGAATTGAAAATAGTTGTCATTTGCTCAAAATTAAGGGTCAAGTTGCGTTTTTTAACGCTTTTGAATGAATTTTGTCATTTTCGGGCGTAAAGTAGCTTAAACCTTGTTTGTTATGATTGAAACTTGGCACACAACACTATTTGGTGTATAAAAATGTGTTGAAGTTGTTATAATTGAAAATAGTTGTCATTAGCTCAAAATTAAGGGTCAAGTTGCGTTTTTTAAGGTTTTTGAATGAATTTTGTCATTTTCGGGCGTAAAGTAGCTTAAACCTTGTTTGTTATGAATGAAACTTGACACACAACACTATTTGGTATATATAAATGTGTTGAAGTTGTTAGAATTGAAAATAGTTGTCATTTGTTCAAAATTAAGGGCCAAGTTGCGTTTTTTAAGGTTTTGAATGAATTTTGTCATTTTCGGGCGTAAAGTAGCTTAAACCTTGTTTGTTATGAATGAAACTTGGCACACAACACTTTTTGGTGTATATAAATGTGTTGAAGTTGTTAGAATTGAAAATAGTTGTCATTAGCTCAAAATTAAGGGTCAAGTTTCGTTTTTTAAGGTTTTTGAATGAATTTTGTCATTTTCGAGCGTAAAGTAGCTTAAACCTTGTTTGTTATGAATGAAACTTGACACACAACACTATTTGGTGTATATAAATGTGTTGAAGTTGTTAGAATTGAAAATAGTTGTCATTTGCTCAAAATTAAGGGTCAAGTTGCGTTTTTTAAGGTTTTTGAATGAATTTTGTCATTTTCGGGCGTAAAGTAGCTTAAACCTTGTTTGTTATGAATGAAACTTGGCACACAACACTATTTGGTATATATAAATGTGTAGAAGTTTTTAGAATTGAAAATAGTTGTCATTTGCTCAAAATTAAGGGTCAAGTTGCGTTTTTTAACGCTTTTAATGAATTTTGGCATTTTCGAGCGTAAAGTAGCTTAAACCTTGTTTGTTATGCATGAAACTTGGCACACAACATTATTTGGTATATATAATTGTGTTAAAGTTGTTAGAATTGAAAATAAGTGTCATTTGCTCAAAATTAAGTGTTAAGTTGCGTTTTTAACGGTTTTGAAGAATTTTTAATTTGGCACTAATATATAATATTTTTTTTTCTTAGTGTTTACAACAAAAAAATTCCATTCATTGCGGCTACTACGTTATTAAATTTATGGATGATCTCATCGAAGCCGTCAAGAATGTCGGGGTTCAAAATATTGATTCCGTAAGTATTTTATTTAATTAGTTATTATATATGTTTTTTAAATTATTTATTTATAATATATATATTAATTATATTATATAATGTACGACTAACTTTTTAATAATAATAATTGATTTTAATTCGTAGATTATTGACTCTCCAAGACAAACACGCGAATTGACGGATATTGAACTACGCAAAGTCAAAGACAACGTCGCGGTGTTTATTTCTAATTTATTAAGTTGGTAGCTAGATTATTATATATATATATGTATATATCGTGTAGCTAGAGTACTTTAATTTATATGTATCGTTTTATTTCTAATTATATGCGGTGTAATGTATATACTTTATGTATATAATATTATATATAATATATATTATAATTGAGTGATATTTTGGTATTTATCGACGGTTTATTATTGTGAAATATTTATTATTTAATATTTATGCTAATAATTATTATTTATTATACAAATATTACGAAAACAAAAAAAAAAATTAAAAAAAAAAATAGGAAAGGGGCTGCGGTTTATAAGCCTGTCCGCAGCCCTTGATGATTCAACACACAGCCCATATTATAAAAGGGGCTGCGGTTTTTAGTTCCTGTCCGCAGCCCTTGAGCTTCCAACACACAGCCCATATTAAGCTTAAGGGCTGCGGTTTTTCCCTATGTCCGCAGCCCTTTACCTTATTTTGGGCTGCGTATTTTGACCGCAGCCCTTTTATATTATTTGTTGCTGCTACAATAATGGCTGGGGTCAAAAAACGCAGCCCAAAGGGGCTAAAAAACCGCAGCCCTTAAGCTTTTTTCCACTAGTGAGTTCTACTAACGATGGTTCTTACTCCACAATTATCTCAAAAGTGTCCGCTAAGGTGTACAAGAACCTCAAATTATCTAAAACCTACCAATAACAAACATTTCCACTAATCTCTTATTAATCTTCCTAATTATTATACTAATCACAAAGATCCAACAACCTTACTCTAACATCCATCAATTTACCATTAAATCATAATGATTTGTCCAATATACATTTAAATTAAACAAAGATGCTTATTTTAATCATACGATAGACAAGTTAACAAGGATATTAATAATTTGCCAAGCATTCCTCAATACAATCCATAATCTCAACATTCCTTCAATCCCTACTCTAATCATAATAAAAATTCATCTAAAGAATCTTATAATCTCTTCAAAAATGACTGCTAGTCCAATATTTTATCAATAACCAATATTTTCTAACACAATTCATAATCTTAATATTCATAAAATTAATGTCATCAACACAAACCCATCTCTTTTATTATTGTCAAACATTGTGGTAATGGTTCTGAAAGATAACAATAGGAAATGAAAAAAAATACAATAACCCAAGTAGAGAAAGATGCAAAGATATTTGCAAATTGAAAATAATATATGTAAAATCAATCATCAAAAGGGCAGACTACCTCATTAAGCGGCAACTGAAACCCAAAGAGAACATGATTTTTAGCTATATGTGAGCGCTTTTTAAGCAGTATGTGGTTTTAGTGGGTTGTCTCATGTGCGGCATCCTAATATTGAGACGACCACATATGAGACGCGTAGTTTATATTTGGACCCAAAAATAATTCCAACTATTTAACAAATTAATACTAATTTCCAATTCTCCAAGATAATATTTTCCCCACATGTTACATCACGTCTAATAACTTTTCTAAGGTTGTATATTTGGTTCATGCTAGCATAAACCCTAGGTTAATTTTGTATGATCGAGTTCATAATGAAGACAAGTTCTATACTACTCTCCCTAAGTTGTCTGATATGATCTCGAATGTCATTTAAAAATCTATTTACTTTAACCATCCATGTACACTATAGAATGACCCTTTGTTTTCTTATAAGAAGCACGAATAAAATGAAATCCAATAGAAATGGCTATCTTATCAGCGTAAACATACAATTCATCTATTGATCTGAATTGTCTATATGTAATAGATTGCAAAGAATAATCTAGTTCATCACCACCATATGTCATCATTATTATTAATATCAATCTCGGTATGGAAGGAGTATAAAGTATCCTTTTAATTGGACTATCTAGCATCAATTGTAAAAAATTATTATTGCAGGACACTTTTAATGTAAAGAACTTTTATGTAAGGGGCGATAACAAGTTTGAGACAGCCTCTATCACTAATACTATCAACATGAAGTATATGCTTATATAAACAATTATGGAGTGTACATTCCAAATTTTACATCGAAAAAATAAGAATTTGATCAAACCCTTAAATTAGTACAAGACATTTTGAGAAGGGGTCTAAAAACATATTTATGTGCACTCAGCTCAAAACAGGCAATGTTATACTAATGCGGATCATTCACGGCTGATGAGCCCAACAACAATGGTTTAATTAATGGTATGTTCATATGTTAAAATATTATTCACAAAGCAATACATAATATGACGGTCATGGGTCCATGTCCAAGACCCTATTGTTGGCATTTTTTAATGGTTTGGGTTTCCTTATTTGAGACTCATTTGATCCGGGTCGAGTCTAGATCTTTAAAATGAATAATTCGTCTGGATTCAGGTCCAGTCTCTTAGACCCATACCCTGGCCCTAAACCGATCTTTAGATCCAAATCCTAAACTTACCCCATAAATCAATACCCGAACCCTTAATTTTATTATAAATTTATGATATATAGTTTCTGAGAATTTCTTCGTAGCTAAGATTTTTTTTTTCTTAGTCAACATCTGCTATATAATTTCTTTCTTTAGATGTTTGATATGGCTTTTTGCTTCTGTGTCCTTTTTTCTATAAGAAGTAGCTTCAAATATATGTATTTCTATTAGTACTTTGTTACGATGAGCTTATTAGAAGTGTAAATCAGCTGAATTAGGCACAAGATGGATGCCATACATCTAGTACGTTGTAAAAAGAATTTTTGAAATGATAAAATGTTGTCTGAACAATACCATAACTATTTAATGATTCTAAATTCTTAATTGTTGTTGTTCTATGTCTAGTTTTCTACCTACTCCCTCTATTCTACATCTTATAATGTTTAGACTATTTTTGGATACAAGGAAATAAAAGGAAAAGTAAGAGATTGAAAACAATAATTTGAAAGCGTTCATTCTAAAAGAGTAGGGGTTGACTACATGAATAAATAGATCAATTTCAAATGAATCAAATGTTGTCCACATAAATTCTCTCCCTCTTCACTGGTTTTATTTTTCTACCATCTCAATTCTCAACCTATTATTCTAAACCTTTCATAACATTTTTTACTTCTATCTTTCAAGGTCATCTTTAATTAACCTTATCCTCTTTTGAATCTTTTGAATTTCCTTTTAATTGAAAATGATTAAAGAAAAATACATTAGTTTTACCTGATCTTCTTTTTTCTACGATTTTCTTTTAAAATATTACCCTAACATATAATTCATTATATTAAAATTAAAATTTATTTATTCTTTCAAATAAGGTAACTAATTTCTAATGTGTAAAAATTTAATACCAGATCAATCCAAATTTGAATAGTAAAAACATGATTCATTTTCGATTCAAACAAACCATTCACCTTGGATCGAATAATAAATATCCATTTTTTGCGCTTTTGTACACTCAAACACTTAAGTCCACTTATCTTATACCTCAAAAAAAAAAAAGTCCACTTCTCTTTCTTTCTTTAATCAAAATTATTTCATAGTTTGAAAAAAAAATATTTTGCAATAAAGTTTGTTATTCAAAAGCCTAAATTAATTGACAAATGATAAATTATGCAACTTAGTTGTAATTGAAAATTGTAAATATTAGAATTAAAGAATAAATAAAGTTTTTTTTTATTAAAGATTAGATAAATAAAAAATAAAAATTGAAAAAAAAAGGATATTCGATTTCATCAAAATCTCGATTTGGTTTAAAACCAAATATCTAATTTGAATTATTTGACATTTAAAAATCAGATAAATTATCTTCTTATAAAAACGAATATTATGGATCAGATTATTACGCACAATCATAATTAGACCTGGGAAACGGTCGGTCGAACGGGTTACGGGTCGGATCAATTTCGGTTGGGTCATTTCCGGTCGGGTCATTCTCGGGTCGGGTCACTTCGGATTCTGGGTCAGTCGGTCTGACCCAATTGGTTATGACTTATAAAATTTTAAAATTGATTTTTCCAGTTTTTATTAGTTATGAAACCTTTTTTAACAAAAAAAACTATTTTTCATCCCTGTAACATTAATCAACACATCAATTGACACAATATTAAAGCCTTATGTGATTGAATTCAAGTTATTAAAAATCGATAATTGCAACGCTCGTGTTGTAAACCTTAAATCTTTATGTATAGTTGGATTTGTAAGATACGTGTCACATTAAAGAAATCATATGTAGGATTTTCAAAAAATAGTTGGTATGTCAGGTTCATTTAAGTGTAAGGAAAATAGGGGAATTAATACTTATTTTGAAATATTTGTAACATACGTGCTTCATAAAAGTTAATATGTTTATTAAAGTTGTAACGTTAGATAAAAATGACGTTAAATATTTTCTCATTTTCTAAAAAAAATTTCTTCACAATTTTCATGTTCGAAAGATATAAAAATAACGAAATACATATTTCGACTTAAAAGATATGCGTTTTATAATTTAGTATAGCTACATTCCTTTTTTGAAAAGCTCATTCAAATGTGCAAACTGTTCTTATATATTATATCGATTCGCTTACTGAAATGTAGAAGAATTAAAAAACTCATTTGACTGATTTACGGTTCTAGTGATATACTCAATATGTTGAGATACTTTGAACTAAAATTTTATTTGAAATGAATTCTAGCATTGAGATTACTGTAAAAATTGATATTGAACATGTTAAAACGGGTCGGTCAGGTCGGTTGTCAGTCGGGTAATTATCGGGTCGGTCATGTTTCGGGTTAAGTCGCTTTCAAGTCGGTCGGGTTCGGATTTTGTCAGGTCGAATCCCTAATTCATTTTCGGGTAGGATCAAATTTTCCCAAATCTAATCATAGTAATAGAATATTAGAGGTATTTATTTTTATTTTGACCACACCATTCTCATTTTCAAATTTGTATTGTTTGTAGAGGTGTTCATTCGGGTGATCGGGTCGGTTTCGGACGGGTGTCATTCGGTTCGGTTGTATTTCAGATCGGTTTTGTTTCGGCTGATTGTTATGACGAGTCACACTCGGGTCGGGTCGATTAGTCACGGTTCGGTTAAAGATCGGTTATTTGAGCTATCGGGTTAGCATCGGTTCGGTGCCGGTTGAAGTTCGGGTCTAGTGTTAATCGGTGTCGGGTTGTCACCGATTTATAATTGGTTCGGTTTTGTCGGGTACAGATCGGGTTCGATTTTTTAGAAAACAGAATTCGGCTACGTATTACTAATTACTATCGATCAGAAACAAAATAGTTAAAATGCAAATCAATTAGTGATCATTATTACTTTGTTACTTTTACATGTTTGACCGAAAATTAAAAATATAAAATTCTATAAATTAAAAATATATGAAATCATGTATTTATTAGATTAACTAATAAAATGATTGTATATAAGTATATCATACTTCTATCTTAAAAATTGGTTCAGATTTAAAACAATTCGATCTAAAATTCATTCGGGTTCAGTCGGTTTTAGCCGGATCGAGTTCGGTTTCGAGCATGATTCGGGTCGGATATGACTCGGGTCGGTCATTTTTATGTTCGGGTAATCTCGGTTAACGGTTATGTGTCGGTTACAAAACTCGGTTACAGTTCGGGTTCGGCTTTCTCGTTTCGGTTGTCAACCGGTTCGGGTACAACATCAGTTCGGGTATTGTCGGTTCGATAAACCTAAAAACGGAAGATATTTTCGGGTCGATTTACTCTCGGTTTCGGTTCGGATTTTCGGGTCGGGTCACTTTTGAACAGCTCTAATTGTTTGTGAGTGACCTTTGTCATAAAAAAAGGAAAAAAGGTGTTGAATAAAGGAGGGAGAAGCATTATTGTCAATAGACTCAAAGGACACCGACGAGCCACCCAAATAAAACATTTATTTATTTTATATAAATTTCACTTTCTTTTGTACTATTCTTCTTCTTCTGGTGGATCGACTTTTCTTTGCTTTTAGGCACCCATTTTCTCTCCTATATTTCCTCCCTCTTTCTCTCTCATTTTGGTTGTTTAGTCCAAATTTGATACTTTGAGTTTAAGGTAATTTGGGTTTTTTATTTTGTTTTTAATTATTTTTATTTTTCTTTTTTTATTAATGATTTCAACCCAAACTCAAAGTTCATATCTTTTGGTTAAATTTGATACTTTGAGTTTTAGAAGAGCTAAGTTTTGAATTTTTCTAAAAAATGATACTTTTTAGATTAACAACTTCAACCCAAATTCAAAATTCAACTTAAATTTGATTTAAGGTGAGTTGGGTTTTTGATTTTTCTTTTTAAAAAAATATTTTTTAGCTTTAGAATTTCAACCCAAATTCAAAGTTCATATTTTTAGTTTAAATTTATATATGGGTAATCATTTTTCATTTATGGCTATTTTTGGATCCTCTCAAATTATTAATTGTATAGTGGAAAGTTTGCAGAATTTCTTATTTTAGTGAATTATTCCAGCTTGATTAGGCAGAATCTTAGCTGGGTTTGTTTTTGAATGTGATTCTGAGAAACATAAATGTTGCAAGATCAATTTTATAATAAATTTAAATGCTCCTTTTGATTTGTAACTAGCTGTTCACTTGATAATTATTGCTAAAAATAGCTTTTTTTATGTAAAAGATTAAACAAGTCCTTGAATTATGTGAAATATATTTTCTGTTTTGTCTATAAAGCTGATGCCTTTCTTGTTGGCTTATTCTGTCACTTAAGTAAGGTTTTTTGATCTGTACCAGTTGTTTTTTTAGTAAGATTCCAATAGATGAATAGGTGTATTTGTGATTTTGGGTGCTTATATATTGAACTTTATTGGATCATACAAATGGGTATTTGAAATTCTTTCTATTTTAGGAAAATGATGGCAGGAGGAGGTACAAACAGTAGTTTGAGGAAATATTTGGGATCCATTAAGGATACAACTACAATTAGCTTGGCTAAAGTTAACAGTGACTATAAGGTAATCTTTATGCATATTTGAATTGATTTGTTGCTTTGAAATTTAGCTATGTTTCAATTGTTTTAAGTTTGTTTTGAATGAATGTGTGATTCTAGGAGTTGGATGTAGCAATTGTTAGAGCAACAAATCACGTCGAGCGACCCTCGAAAGAGAAGCACATAAGAGGTTTGTTCTTCATAAATTGTTCTTCTTTTGATTGAATTGTTCTTCTTTATTATATGATCTTTTGGTGATTAAGCTTTGGCATTGGTTTTGTTGTTGTTGTTGTTGTTATGTGATCTATAAAGCATTGAATCATTGGTGAGTTTCTCTTTGGTTTCTTTGTGCAGCTATATTTGCAGCAGTTTCAGCTACGAGGCCTCGAGCTGATGTTGCATATTGTATTCATGCTCTTGCTAGGCGTTTAGCGAAGACGCATAATTGGGCGGTATGTTATGTATATGGTTTTATTAGCTAGTGATTGTCATATGGATAGCTAGCCCTGAAATTGAACCTTGTTTTGATTTACACTTGATCTATTGTAGCTTTGAAGTTTTCGCATTTACAAGCTATTTGTTAAGTAAAGCTCAACTTAAACTGTTAAACCTTATTTTGTTAGAAATGTTATGCTAAGATTTCACTGTCATCGAAAGCAAATACATTGATTGTTTATTGTTAGACTAGGATGTAGGCGGGATAATTCATGTACAGTTTAATAGTTTTATACTTGATGCTGCCGTAGTTATGATGAATTGTGTCAAAAGCTAATCACTTAATGTTTTTGGCAGCACTATGCCACGAATTTGAGCTAAACCCTCGATGCCTTTTTCTCATCCCTGTTTAGGTTGCTTTGAAAACTTTGATTGTTATTCATCGTGCGCTGAGGGAAGTCGACCCAACATTCCATGAGGAGCTTATTAACTATGAAAGGAGCAGAAGTCATATGCTCAATATGTCTCATTTCAAAGACGATTCAAGTGCTAGTGGTATCTTTTTATTTAACTCCTAAAATTTGAAATATGTTGCTTGCGGATTTTTCATAATCATCACTGAAACTGTTTTTTGTTCAGCTTGGGATTACTCTGCATGGGTTCGTGCTTATGCCTTATTTTTGGAAGAAAAGTTGGAATGCTTTCGAGTACTGAAATATGATATCGAGACAGAGCGTTCCGTAAGTCTTTCTTTGCATCTTTCTTCTTTCCCATCGTTTATCTTTTGACATCATAATTATTCGTCTTTCCTATATGGATCAATTGTTAGCTTAATAAATCAACACTAACCTTTGATCTCCTATGCAGAGAACGAAGGATCTTGATACAATTGACTTGCTTGAGCAGTTACCTGCTCTGCAACAACTTCTTCACCGGGCTATTGGTTGCCAGGTATTATTGTGTCTTCTATTGAAAATTTCCCAATACTCAGGCACGACTTTCTGGTTCCCTTATCATATCGAAAGCAGTTTCATTTTGTGCAAGGTGATAATTTAATCCTGATTTTATATATGAACTTTTGAAACTTTCTGCAGCCTGAAGGAGCAGCAGTTCATAATCATGTCATCCAATTAGCACTTTCAATGGTATGTGACACTTGTCCAATGCCGACCCGTATTATTGATTTTCAATTTTCAAGTTGCTGCACCATTTGATCATTGTCCTAATTTTCGAATAATATTTTGTAGGTTGCTTCAGAAAGCATTAGAATTTATAATGCGATCAGTGATGGTACAGTTAATCTTGTTGACAAGGTTGGTTTTTTTGCCACATATATATTGTTCTGCCGTTTTCACAAAGAATGCTAATTTTTTTGGCTAATTATATCGTTACAGTTCTTCGAAATGCAACGGAGTGATGCTATGAGGGCTCTTGATATTTATCGTAGAGCAGGGCAACAGGTCCGTGTTCTACACTTGTATGTTTTTGATGTTATGGGACATAGTTGGCTATATTCATTTGTGGTTGAACTTTTTTTTTTTCTAATTTTTTAGGCTGAAAGACTGTCAGAGTTCTATGAAGTATGCAAGAGCCTTGATATCGGACGTGGAGAGAAATTTATTAAAATTGAGCAGGTTTTTTAAAGCTCCTCGAACTGAACTTCTTTTCTTCTTCATTGCTTTATTTTCTAAATATTTTCTTCATGATGATAATGTAGCCACCTCCGTCATTCTTACAAGCCATGGAGGAGTATGTGAAAGAAGCACCTAGAGGTTCAACTTTCCGCAAAGAACAGGTATTACAAATATATATAATGACCATGCTGCTCTTGTGCCTTTATGAGTGTCGGAAAATTATGTGGTTAATGTGTAAAAGTTTGTTGACAAAACCCTATTAATATAAAATTGTGTCATATATAGAACACATAAAAATAAAAAGTTGAGTTGGTTTAGTAGACATTCAAAGATGAGTGTTCAGCCTACCTTATGCTGAATCCAAGACTCGCCCTTATGAAATGATGCCATTGTTGTAATTCTTTAACAATTTTATCCCTTTCCGTTTTCTACTCCCTCTTTTCCATATTACCGCTACATGGAGATTATTCGTCGAAGTTTCTAATTCAATGATTTTCAAAAAAGCAGGTCAAGCATGTGGTTGATGAAAAGCCCGCAGTTGTCCTACAAATAGAGGACAAGGATGTTACTGATGTAAAGGAGGACACCCCACCGTCGCCGCCTCCTCCAGAACCAGTCAAGGAGGAAAAACCGGCGATTGAAGTTCCTGATTTGTTGGTAAAATTTCACATTGCCATTGCCTTGATTGCTTGCTTCACATGTACCAAAGGTTTAATCCGTATGAAACACCTTTTACACCTGTAATGACACTTTGTTTCTCACTTTTGGTAGAGTTTGGACGATCCTAAGCCAGTTGCCTCAGATTTGGATGAGAAAAATGCATTGGCTCTTGCTATTGTTCCAATTGGTAAGTCTCATATTTCCGACTTAGATTGTGGACTCATACGCTGGGTGTGTTTGATAAACGACTTTTTCATTGGGTTTTTAGTTGGCTTTTGCCTATTTTTTTGGTCAAACAACCTTGTAAATGACTTTTAAGCCAACCGAAAAACTAACTTATAAAACAATCAAAAAGCTATTAGGTTTTTCATTGCATTTTTGCCTTTTGCTCGCTTTTTCTCAGTAAACAACCAAAGAACCAATAATTATTTGTACCGATCCCCTCCATAACAATCGACTTAAACAACTGGCTTAAACAACTTGCACATCCTTCCATAGTTCCAATTGGTCAAACCATCCAACAACTCGACTATGGCCAGCTACCAGTTGCAAAATAGAGTCTATCTTTCGAAAATAATGATGATTTAAACTTTGGAATTTAATGATTTCCGTCATTGCTACAGATGATTTTTCAACCGCTGCGCCAGCTCCCAAATTGGAAAACGGCGCAACAGGATGGGAACTGGCACTTGTCACTGCACCAAGCTCAAATGAGCCTGCCACGACTACCACCAAACTGGTATTTGCTCATTTACAAATTTGATTATTTTGTTTTTGTTGTTTCGCAGTTGAAGAGAGCAATGATTCCTCGTAAACCTCGTCTTTGTAAATGCACCATTTCCCATTGTCTGTTTATAGAATTGTTTATGTTCTGTAAGTGGAGAGAACTTCTAAGCCTTAAATTGCTTGTGGGCCATCCATTATTAGGTTATTTAGATATGAACATGGGTGCTGGTATGGGCTACTTTGTGCACATAAAGTTCTGGATATGGCTTTGTAGATATAATTAGTCTGCCAATGCATAGTTATCAGTTTTCACATAGAACACTAAGATCTCCGTTCATGTTCTTTAGTGAATATATTGTTGATTATGAGATCGTCTTTGAATGCCAAAATATACTGACGATTTCATCGTTTGAACACCAGGCGGGAGGATTGGATAAGCTAACATTAGACAGCCTATATGACGATGCAATGAGAAGAACTAGCCAGACAACGAGCTACAACCCATGGGAGCCTGCTCCATTAACAAACCCGATGATGCAGCAACCTATGCACGACCCATTTTTCGCCTCAAATGTTATGGCTGCACCACATTCTGTTCAGATGGCTGCAATGGCCAATCATCAGCAAGCATTCCTGTTGCAGCAACAGCAGCAGCAGCAGCAGATGATGATGGCTGCACACCAACACCAGATGATGGCCGCGCAACAACACCAACATCAGATGATGGCCCCACAACAACACCAAATGCCGCAGATGAACCCTTTCGGCAACACTTATCCCACCAACACGTATGGTCCGGGCATGCCTACGCAAACATATAACCCATACACAGGAATGTTATGATTTTCGGCAGAAGATTATTTCCCACAATACAGAGACAAAACAACAGACGGGTAAATCGAGATATCTTGAAGCGGAGAAAGAAGTCTGTGTACCATATTTTGTGCATGTTTAGGTATAGAGATAGCAGGTTTATTGATTGATAATCGTAGAGGAAAATATTTGAAAAATTTATTAATCATTCTTGGTGCAAATCTAGCTTAAATAATTGATTGTAATTATATTTGTTCTGCTTTTTTGTTGAATATGTTGAGCAGTTACTTTGAGCCATGTTTGGTACTTGGGCCCGTGCTTATGAACTTGAGATTGAATACCAATTTGTACTGTTTTTTCTTTGCTTGTGATTTCAGTTTTGTGTACTTGCATTCAACTCTACAAGACTTATTTAATTATATTTAGCAAAAACTGTCGAAAATAATTTCATACCTTACTCATTTGTTGTGAATAATTTCGCTTATTAATTATTTTAAAATAATTTCATTGTTATTTGTATTTTCTCCCGTAATATATAGTGTAGGAGGAGACGGGTGTTCGTAAGGATGAAGGTGAGATTATTGCGTCCAATGAGGGAAAGATTCAATTATATTTTCGATATTTTTCCAATATTTTAATTGTAATGTTCAATTTATTTTTACGTATTTATTTTATTTGTTGCTTTTTTATCTCCCACGACGCAGGGGCTTCTCTTCATCTTTCTCGAGCCGGAGACTCATTTTGATCGTGCTCTCCTTTATGGATATGAATTGCCACAGTTCTTCCCTTTTCAGACCCTGTGTATAGTTTTCTATGAGCGGAATACACCGGATAGGATAATGATGATGTTGAATTTGTTTTTCAAATAGTTGTTAGATCTTTAAAAAGCACAACGGTATAAATTTGACCAAAGTTTCAGGGAACCCGCCTCGGGCCCAATCAAGAATTGTTTATGGCGGCTGTTAAATGCTAAGTACTAGAATTAGATGCTACCAAACAAGTTTGATTATTGATAGGTGTTGGTCCATATTCATCACCAAATCCATCTAGGAGATTGGACCAACAGCTTGCGAGTTAGTAGTTGATTTATTTAAGGTCATAATTGATAATTTAATTTTGTTTATAAGTTATAACTGATAATTTAATTGATCATTTTATATATAATTGATGATCACTTTAAAGTCTGAATTGATCACTTTAACGTTGAAATTGAAGGCTTTAAAAAAATTGATTTTTTTAGTTATTATTTTGTAAGTAAAAATTGATTATTTAAATTTCAAAATTAATCACTTTTAGATCAAAATTTTCAAAATTGAAAATTTTTATTGATTTCTTTAAAAATTTATAACTAATTATTTAATTGATCACTTTATATATAGTTGACTTTATAAGGTCTGAATTGATCACTTTAACATCGAACTTGAAGACTTTAAAATTAGAATTAATACCTTGAAAGACAAAATAAAATATATAATCTTTAATTTCAATAACACAAAAATTTAAAAATTTTTATTTTTAATTTTTCGATTTTGGGATGACTCAATATTCGAAAAATTTGAAATAAATAAGATTATTAATCAAAAAATATAATAGAATAAGATCAGAATCAAAATTTTTCGAAATATAAGCGTGAGATTGGATTTGAGTAAAATCGTTGTTGGGTGGAGCGATTTTGGGCCCAAATGGGTTCAAGTAAAATCGCTCTTGGGCCCAGCGATTTCCAAATAAGCAAAACTTGCCCAGTTGGCTGAAGTTGAAAATCGCTGTTCCCATCAGCGATTTCCCTGTAGCACAAATTCAATTTTTTTGTTTTTTCTCTACAACCCCGTATATAAGTACCTACACTAAAAAAACACGACTTGGAAATTGCTGATGGCTGCAGCGATTTTCATTGAGCCGACAGTTCATCCCACCTGAAAGTCGCTGGGCCCAAATACGATTTCCCTTAAGTCCAATTGGACTAAAAATCGCGTCTGTTAACAGCGATTTTCTTTGAAATCCAACACACGCTTATATTTGGAAAAACTTTAATTCTAATCTTATTCTATTATTTTTTTTGATTAATAATCTTATTTAGTTCAAATTTTCTAATATCCGTCTCTGAAAGTTTCCAGTTGGACCAAAAACTTGTTGTAGATTTGTATGGTTTTGATTAAGAAGCAACACATGCATGGTTATCAGAATCTCGATCCTGATCACCGATTCTACGATCTTACGATCCAAAATTAGGCGACCGATCCGGATCGTAGGAAGGATCTTAAGTTGGTAGAATCGTACGATCCTACTTAGCTCCAGGAGTTAAGTGGTAGGATCATAATACGATTCTACGATCCTACGATCTTACGATCCGATCCTACTAAGGTAGTTTCAATCGTATTAAAATTTCATATGATCCAAATTTTACTTATGTATATATATGAATATATATAAACAATTATATCAATTTGACTAAAATTCACGTTTTTCTCGATTCGAATTTTAATAATGATTATTAAAGGTGTTCTTTTACAAAACTTAATAGTTGAAGTCAAATAAGTGTTAATATAAACCTTAAAACATCAAACAGAATAAATACAATTGAAAATTAGTTATCTAAAGCATATAAATGCATATTTGTAGGATCACACGATCCTACGATCCGATTCTACCGATTTCGATCCTACCCCTTCAACGATCCTACGTAGAATCCCGATCCTAACAACCTTGAACACATGTGTATTTAGCCTTAAAATGTAATATGATAATTAGACGACGATAATACTTACTTTGTTCATTTTTACGTAAACACTTCACTTTTTTACTTGTTTTAAAGTAAATTTTAAGTCTGAATGCATCTAAATATTTATTATAAAATTATATAATAAAAACTATACATAACGAAAATCTAACAAAAATCCATGTTAATGCATTTTTTTTCTTTATTATATCTATCAAAAACCTTAAATTTTTTGCTAAAGTAAAAATTTTCCAAAGTAGATAAATAAAAATTACTACCTCCTATTCAATCTAAATGTCCCATATTTTTTTTGAAACTATTCACTCATTACTCTTAATTTGTATTTTACTTTTAATCTATAAGTTAAAACATAGTCATGTGGGATCTTGTTTGATTCGTCTCAATACAAGGATTATTAATATCAAATTTTTATATTTTTTAATTAAGAATAATTTGTGATATTAATGGTTAAAATGTTACCCCAACAAATGTAAAAAACTATTTGAGACATTTAGGCTGAATATGAGGGACTACAATATATATTTAAATTTAGAGGGGTCATGATATTTTTATATATTTAACAATTTTTTTAAGAAATTCTATGCTTTACAGTTTATGGTACAGTCTAGACACCCTTAAGTTCTTACATAGGATTGCCACTATATGCAACTTTAATGTCTATCAAAATAAAAGCCTGAAAACACAACCTAAAGGCAAATGATGGTATATATTTTGTTGTAAAATACTTTTTAAGGAAAATTTTAACTTGGTTACATGAATTAATTTCAGCAAATATCAACCTATTACCTACTAAGTAACAGCTAGTCTCTTAAGAGACCGTATATTTGAGAGATGTATCTAAAGTCCAACTTATTAAAGTTTAATACCTAGTTATCGTATTCTTAATCCCTACTTACATTATCCTTAATGCTTACTTACCATATCCTTAATGTCTACTTTCAATATCTTAAATGTCTACTTACATCATTTAATACCTACTACTTATAATATTATAAAAAATGTATAATAAGCCGCCCCAATAGTCACAAAACTTGTGATTAATAAGTAAATAAGTTTGGGCTTGTTGTTTTTACTTATTAGGTCGTGAATTTCGATCCAATTCGATACATATAATTAAATTGGTCAAACACAACCCAACTACCCAACATTATTATTATTATTATTATTATTATTATTATTATTATTATTATTATTTTAAAATAAATTTTCATTTCATAAAAGGAGTCATTATAAGAAGTTGGTGGGGGAGTCGAACAATAAGCTTACACCCACGCTCTTTTAAATACAAAAAGCTAGTCTGGGGAGTTATTATTATTATTATTATTATTATTATTATTATTATTATTATTATTATTATTACAAAATCAAAACCCTTCCTCCACCAAAAAAAACGCAAAATAGAAAAAGAAAAAGTCCAATTTTAAAATAAGAATAACAAATCTAAATCTAAAAAATAAAGAGCTAACAACTCGCAAGAAGTCGCTAAAAACACACAAAAAAAGTAAAAAAACAACCCAAAAGGAAGTATTATACTCTTCTTAAACCAAAACAAAATCTCTCACATGGTTGCAATCCTAGAAATTCCCTTCATCATCATCAATATCTTCTCCCCATAATTAATAACTCCCATAATCCCCTCTTTTTTCCTCAAAATTTCATATATATATATATATATATATATTCATGTGAATCCCTAATATTGAATCATCTTTGCTACCAATTTCCCAATTTAAACTAAAATTAATCATAAATGTCTTGGCTTACAAACCCCTTTAAATCCCTTCAACTTTTTGATGATGAAGAACAAGAAAATTCACCAAATGATCCAATTTCTCCTACCATTGGAGTTAAAGAAGATTTATCAGCAATTGGGAGACAATTAATCAGCTTTATATCACCAGAAACTACTTCGAATTCCGGTGAATCTTCTAGAACATTTGAGGGTATTAGAAATGATTTGGAAGAAATCAAGGGAACCTTTAAATCTTCCCTTTCTCTTATTTCTAGTAATAGGGCAGTTTCTGAAATTTCTAAACTTGCTTCCAATTTTCTTCAATTTAATGATGAAAATGATGTTGATTTTGTGAATAGAAATATGGGTAGTAATATGATTAAAAAGAATGATGATGGCAATGATGATGTTGGCGATGATGATGATGGCGATGATGATGATGATGATGATGATGATGATGATGGTGTTGGGATTAATGATGGAGTAATTCAGTTTGCTCAACAGATTTCTAACCGCCCTGAACTTTGGACTGAATTTCCATTGTCACTTGATGATTATGGTAATGTATTCACTGAAAATTTCTTGCCTTTTTTTAATGGTGTTGGGATTAATGATGTTTTATTTAGTGTAATATGAGATGGCTAATTGTTGAATTGAGATACTCAGTTGGGGTTTTGGTTTTCTATAATGGGTAATTTTGTGATCTTAATTTTAATATTTGGGGATTACTTTGCATTTGGTGAAGCTTTGGGGGTGATTTTGTTTCTATTGTTAATGACTTTACGCCAGTTTGGTTAGTGTAACTAAATGGTGGTAATGGGAATGATTTATAGTGTAAAATTTAATCAAAACTTTCATGTTATTCCCATGGTAATGAAACTTTGATCACAAAAAAGTTTTTTTGTTCACAAATTTCCATTACCACCTAATACCACCTCTCCCACTAGTAATGCATTGGAATGAATTTTATGAACAAAATGAGATGATTGAAGGTAGTCAAGCATGGCCATCAAGGAAGCAAAGAGATTTTTCAACCAAAATTACACTAACATTTCATTCCCATTACCGCGATTTATTACCATCTACCAAATGGGCCGTTAGTGTTTAAGTATGGGTGATTGAGTACATTATACTTCTTGATTATGATGAATTTTTCATCTTCATTTGGGTGATTGAGTATATCATATACTATATAATATTTTTTGATGAAATGTCATTCTTTGTGATCTTCATTAGAATTAACTTGAATTTCTTGGAGTTTAGTGTGTTTTGATTAGCCTCTTACAGGGGATTAATATTGTGTTTTTGCTCCTTTGTGGGGCAATATAGGGTGATCAGTTTACAATAACAGCAACATGGTTTTGAAATTGTGGTGTTTGAGCATAGTGATCATTTCAGGTGGATTTTGTCTGCAGAAATTAGAAGTTCGATTCTTTATGAAGTGCATGGAATTGAAGCACTAGTTTAGTGCTAAATTCTAGAAGTTTGGTTTTGGTTGTTTTATTGTAATGCCTTAGATCTTTCATGCTTTTTGTGGTTTGATTTCGTTTCATCGTGATGAAAAACGACAGCAGCTGGCTAGTTGTGTGCTTGTGGTGACTAAGACCTATTGGTCTCGGACATTTTAGGGACCCTTTGAAGAGTCGTGGATCGTTGAAGCACTAGTTTAATGCTAAGTGCTAGAAGGATGGTTTTTGTTGTTACATTTTAGGTACCCTTTGATGGAAGGGTTGGATCTTTGAAACACTAGTTTGATGCTAAATGCTAGGATTTTTTTTTTGTTTCATAGTAATGGCTTGGATCTTTCATGCTTTTGTAGTTTAATTTCGTTTTATCGTGATGAAAAACGACAACAGCTAGCTAGTTGTGTGCTTGTGGTGGACCTAATTGTCTCGGATATTTTAGGGACCCTGAATGAAAACACTAATTTATGAGCTCTTAAGATACAAAATGCGCAAGTGGTATTTTTTAAAGTGACAAATAAACTATAAGGAATTGTTAAAAAAAAATTAACAAGCTAATGAATCGTCATTTAGTATGAATAATTCTTGATATGGATTATATAATGACTTGTGCGTGTTGCTCTTATTGATTAAAATATTACAAATTTTTTATATCGAGTACAATTTGAAAATCAGATACATTACAAAATTTTAGAACCTTAAAATACTGAGTTTGTTAGTAGTTGCTAATGGACTTGGCTTCAACAGAAGAGTTTTGAAGTCTATGAGCAGTCGAGGAGGAAAAACTTTCATGGCCCGTTTGGTAGGTGGTAATAAACGATGGTTATGGGGATGAAAAACTAGTGTAATTTTGCTTGAAAATCTCTTGGCTACTTTGATGACCATGTTTGTCCAACTTCAATCATCTCATTTTCTTCATAAAATTCATTCCAGTGTATTACCATTGGGAGATATGGTATTAGGTGGTAATGAAAATTTGTAAACAAAAACTTTTTTGTGATCAAAGTTTCATTACCATGAGATAACCATGAGAATGATATGAAACTTTTGATGAAATTTACACTATAATTCGTTCCCATTACCACCATTTAATACCTCTATCAAGCGGGCTGTCAGAGTTGCAAATGATTCTCCATCGGGAAACTTTCAGAAAAGTTTGAAGAAGAGTATACATATGGCTTATCTTGTTAGTGTCTCACTTAATGACTTGCTGCAACCTCCAGCTTGCTATACACACTTCGTAGTTCATACACCCAAAAATTTCCTAACCATCTAAGAGACATTCTTAGGAGTCGTTAGCACTATGCACATCGTCTGCTTCACATCATCACAACTGTATTGTAAAGTTTTTATATAACTTTAAGTGACCGGTCCGAAATCCATCTGCCTTGACCACTAAATACGTATGGTGACTCTTACTACGACTGTCACGCGAAAATTCGTATGGTGACTCTTACTATGACTGTCACGCGAATCACACTTTCGCGCTGTGGTTACTGCAGTCGCGACGGAGATTGCCTTTATGATGAGTGCCCACGATATCTTTCTAACAGCAGCTACATTCCATAATTCTATCATTTCAAGGTTCAACTCTCCCGCAATCTTTGCTAGACATATGTTCCCATTACTTATTTTAAATGCACCATGTTAATCTCGAAATGAGCTGTCTTGCTTTATGTTTAACTCATGAATGTCTCGTAATCATATCTTCCTCAAATCTTCCCTTTGCCTTTTTATTGATGATTTTGCAATCCACATACATCAAAATTTACTTCCTACTCGGTGACTTTTTTCCTTCTATTGTAAATGATCACTATTCAGACATCAATCCTTTTTTTTTTTTTTGCAGACTTAAATATCTCTGAAGTTCAGTATGAGCATGCCTCAATTGTCGAGCAGCTGGTTCCAAGTCTTGCTGATCTCAAAAACAGAATTAGCAGTCACATAAATGAGAAGAAGTTCTGGATGATATATTTCATTTTATTGCTTCCAAGGTTAAATGAGGAGGACTCGGAACTTCTTTCAACCCCTGAGGTAAGATTTTCACGTCATTTTTTTAAAAATCAGTGTGAAAATATCTATTAATTTATCTCTCGTATTTACTCTGTCGTTCCTTAAGTTTGCTACAACTTTGACTAAATTTTGTGACAAATCCAACTTCTTCTGCAGACAATTGAAGCAAGAGAGACATTGCTGAAGATGCTTCGAGCCAAGAAGAACGAGGAAATCAATTCCGAGAATCCAACTTCTGAATCGGACAATGAAGTTCATGACAAGCCAATAATCAATAACCCATCTCTGGAAAACGCACGGATATCAGAGGTTTCAACTGCTTCGAGAAGTGAAAAAAGCGATGCTAAGCCCGAAAGTGATATCGTGGGTCTCGCACCTGAAGAGCATGGACCAAGTGATAGCTGTGAAGAAAAACGTGTTATTACAGGTACTTCTGCTGGTACCCTTAAGGAAATTCATATTGAAGATGATGTCTCGTTTAGTGATCTCGAGGATGAGGATAGCGAGCTTCCTAATAGACAATCAAGCTCAAGGGCATCTCAGCTAACGGCGACTTCTTCGCCTGAAGGGTCCAATGAATGGGTTCAATTGAATAGTATTGCCAAAGCTAGAGGCAGCCAAGTAAAAGGTCAATCAAGTTTGAGAGAACGAGATTCCGAGGGTGAGGACTCGACTGGTTGGCTTACAGTCGATGATTTCGATCCTTGATATGTGCTAAACAACTGGATCCTTGCGAAGTCTTTCTTTTATTTTTTTTCATTCTGTTGGTCACTTCGAATATTATTCTGCGAAATATCCGTGTTTATATGAATCAAAGATGAACACATCCCACGCCTCTTTATGCTGATGGTATGCTTTGTTTGGGTCTGATTTGTATATATTTTTTTGCCTTATTTCATATGAACTGCTGAATCTGATGCTGGTTTGCTTAGTTTTATGTGAACTCGGCTGAACTTGAAATCGGAGTTCTGGACGATAACTGAGATATCAATAGCTGTTGCAATGGTCATAGGTCGGGTCCAATTGGACTCGGACCCAAACCCATAAATTTTTGGTGAGCTAAGACTCGGACCTAGACCCTTTGTGTCTGAAACTTTTGAATCAGTTTTCACACCCATCGGGTTTGATAAAATGGGATTATGAGTTCTATATGAGTATATTAAATATAAAATAGGTTTAGAGTGAATTTTAAAATGATTTTGGATTATATAATGGGTCGGATTTAGAGCGTATCTAACGGGTTAGGTAGGTATATCTGGTCTAGGTCTTAAATGGGTCTATAGAATGGGTCTATAGAATGGGTCTTAAATGGGTCTATAGAATCGGAGTATGTTGTACCCAGACCTTAAAAATTGGGGCAGTTCTGGGGGCGAGTCTAGTAAGATCCTGTACCCATGACCATCCTTACTGTTTCATGTAGATTATTGAGCAGGCTTTGGGCTTTTGATGATGAATGAAGAGAAAATACCATTAGGATTTGCAAGACGTTTGATAGCAAAGCTGAGAGCACAATTGCTGCTTCTGCCATAGACCTTGAGCAACGAGCACTACCAAGGGGTGCATATTAATAGCAAATCCTGATTATTACCAACCTTTGTTCATCCTCCGATGCCATGACTTTATTCGGAGCAAAGTTGGAACATATATAATTCGATCCAAGTCCAAACCATTGCCATCCCTATAGACAATCGCAAAACCATCCGCATTCCGAAATCTTTTTACGACCATTAACGCCATTTAAACCGTGTTTTTGCACTACGCATTGATTTTTGAATGAACAACAAAATCGGTGGTAAATATAGGTGTTTGCACCTTGTAATCATATCAGACTTTGACCCGACTTCAAAATGAATTTAAAATTATAGCATTATAAAACATCTGACCCGAAATCGACGAATAACCCGGATTAACACAAGTCTGAGCAAAAGCTACTATAATAAGCAAAGCGTGAGGTAAACAAAGAAAAGAAAAGAAAATGAGATAAATACATACAATTATAGTACAATTATAAAAAAGTGGACAGTCTAGCACATATAGCTGAAAACCCAGTTCTTGATACAAACTACTAACTGATCTACAAAATAATTTGTCAGGAATATATTCTTGGTACCTATCTTCTAGCCCTCGTCCTGGACTTCCTCCTCCTTTTGAAAGTCTCCATAAACCAATCATGATACCTATCAGTTATGTAGAGTTTACAAATTATCATTCCAACTGTGAACCCGCTTACGCAACCCAGTGAACGAACAATCCAATCAATCAGCTCAGAGTCTTCAGTCTCATCACTAGTCTGCGACGTTGGTGAATATGGCTGTAAGGAGTCTGTGTGGCACTCTATGCTCAATGAAAACCCACAAAGCCCCGAGTTCCCAACAAATGAACTACTATCTAATCCATCAAACTGGACTCCTTCCGGTATTGCTCCCATAAGATGATTATGCGAGACATTAAAGATCACGAAAAAGGCTGAGTATTTAAATTGCTGAGGGATCTCTCCGGAGAGCATATTCTGAGAAAGGTCCATTGCCTCGAGTCCTGTATTGTTGGCTAGAGACGATGGAATATCACCAATAAGATGATTGTTCGACAAATTAAGTCCCTGAAGTCCGTTTAAATTTCCTAGAACATCCGGAATTCCACCAGTAAAGTTGTTGTTCGAGAAATCAATCACTCGAAACACATTCATTTCGCTACCTTTATTGGTTATGGTGATCTTATACGAGTAAGACAGCGGGATATTATATATGGTATTACCTACATGAATATATATCTCAAACGCCGATTCAGATGAATCCGACTGATCTTCAAAAGCATCTCTCATTGCAGGCCAATGGTATGAAGATGGCAAACTACCCGTATGAAAATTACTCGAGAGGTCGATTATCCGCAAGCTTCTAAAATGATGAGCAAACCCGTGAGGCGCAATGATACTACCGTGAAAGTAGTTATGCCTCAAGACAAGAGCATGCAAGTTAGGGAGGCCTCCTAACCATGATGGGAAAGTGTCATTAAGGATATTTGTGCCAACATCAAGGATTTCAAGGGCTTCACAATGAGTTAATGACTTGGGTAACTTACCTTCTAGTTGATTTTTGCTTAAATTGATCATCTTCAAGTTGCAGGATCTTGCAAAAGGTCTCGGAATGATTCCATGAAAATGATTGCCTAACAAATTCAGAACTTGTAAAGAAGCACTAAGATGTGTAGCCATACATGTGGGGATTTCACCACTAAGGCTATTCTCAGAGAGATCTAAGACTTGCAAAGAAGAACCGGGCTGAGCACAGAAAGACGGGGAGATTCGACCACTAAGGTTGTTCCGAGAGAGATTTAAGACTTGCAAAGCATGAAGCTGAGTACTGATACAGCTTGGGATTTCACCACTAAGATTGTTCATTGAGAGATCCAAGTTTATAAGAGAGCTTCCCTTACATATATTCTTTGGAATCCTTCCGGTGAACTGATTCTTAGAGACTCGATAAATTTGCAAGGAATTCGGTGGAGTAAGAACTTCACCTTGCAGCTTGTTATTTTGGATATACAACACTTGCAAATTATTCCATGGGAGGAAATTTTGAGGTTCTTGAAAACCGGTTAAAGTATTGCCGTTTAGGTCGATTTCCAAGAGACTCTCAGAAGTTGTGTTCACAAACCATTGTGGTATACTGCCTGTAATATGATTTCCTTTAAGATCTAGCATTTGCAACTCATTTTGATGATTCAAGAAAGGAGGAAATTCAGTCAGGTTGCAGGATATGAGACGTAAGGTAACGAACTTGGCATAGGAAGAATTTCTGCTTAAATTGGGAGAAATTATCAGATTCACACCTTCCAAAACCAATGATGAAAGACTTGGTAGTTTCAGTAATGTGTCTAACTTGGCACCCGATCTAGAAGACATAATGAGCGTTTCAAGACTAATAAGCCGAGAAAACCCATCGGGTATTATCTCTTGAAACTGACTACCATATAAGTCTAACCATTCTAGTTTTGTTAGATTTGTCAGCCAAAGTGGCAAACGACCGATGAGTTGGTTCGAACTAAGATCAAGCTGAGTGAGTCTCGTGAGGTTCGCTAGAGCAGGCGGCATTGCACCGTATAAATCAACGTTGTTAAGTGCTAGCCGCTCGAGTTTACTCAGCGTCCGCAACCAGGAATTCATTATTTCAGGGCTGATACTTAGATCATAAAGTTTTAATGTAGTGAGTTGTGTAAGATTTGTGATGGATAACGGAAATTCACTATCGAAGGGACAGAAAAGATCCAGCTCGGTGAGCTTCGTCAAGTTACCTAACGAAGAGGGGACTGATCCGGTGAAACTAGTGTCATATAGATTCAACTTAACTAAGTTGCCAAGGTTTCCAATGGATGTGGTTATCTCACCATAAAAGGATGTTTCTCCAAGATTCAAGATTTTAAGAGGACTATTTATAGGAAATTCGGGTAACGATCCTTTTAGGTTGAGATTGGCCGCTAAATTGAGTTCCTCAAGATATGGTAGTAGAAAAACACCTCTAGGGAATTCACCATATAGGTTGCAATGACTTAGAGAAAGAGTTTTTAAAGAATTTAGATGGCGTAGGATAACTAGCGAGGCAGAAGACATATGGACATGATCAAGATGGAGTCGAGTTAAGCGAGTTAAATTACCAACCAACTTATCGAAACCATGATCATTTTGAAGTTCCAAACCGAAGTTATCAGAAAGATCAAGAAGCGAGAGGTCAGACAATGTTGAAATTTCGATTGGAATTTCACCTTGGAGAAAGGAATGGGAGAGATTGAGTTTTGTTAACTTAGAAAGACGGTTAATGGTTGATGGGATTTGAGAATAGTTGAAGTGATTATAAGAAAGATCGAGCTCACGAAGATGAACAAGGCTAAAGAGTGTGCTATTGTGAGGGATGGTACCATAAAGGCATCTATTCCTCAAGTTGAGACCGATCACATGACCTGTCTTTTCATCGCACTTGACATAGTCCCACATACAACAATCATTATCAACACGAATATTCCCATTCGGGAAATGATCATTTTTTGAAAGTTTAGTATTTTCGACTAGTACCCTAGTCACCTGTGTATATATAGAGGTGGGTGAAATTGATGATGAAGAAGCGGAACAATCAATAAGAAAGCTTTGCTTGAAGTGAAGCAATGCTAACTTCTCTTGATGGTGGCATTGCGGTCGCAAGGGAGTAGGAAAAGAGTAAGTTGGAACCAATAAAAAGTAGATAACAAAACAAAATGTGGAAACTAATAAGACATTGCATTTAGACATTATTTGTGTAAGCTTGTAATTCTATTTTAGAGTAAGTGAAATGTATTGCTACACACATATATTTATAGAACCCAATGTGACGCATTTTGACAAGTATTTCTCCCATTGACTTTGAAAATGAAAGAAATGGCAGGTTCGTTGCAAAGGTAGACTTTGACTAGTAAACTAGTGAAGTCTTTTACTTGCATCTTCTTTTCTGGCTTCGTCACAATTTCCTACTATCATATTCGTCCAACTCAAATTCTAGTAAGAGACGTCGGCACGTCGCAAATTCGGCACATCTATATTTTTTAAAATATTGTAAGTAGGTATTTAAATAATGTGAGTAGACATTTAATATATTAAAAGTATTCAATATAAATACGGTATGTAAGAATTAATGTTAGTGTAGGTAGCCATTAAAATACGGTAAATGGGCATTAAACTTAATTAGGCTGGACTTAATGGACTTAAGAAACAATCTCTCAGTTGTTCGTGGAATATTCAAACTGCAAGTCTCTTTTATTTAGACCATTGCTTGTGGTTAGTGTTAGAATAGATGTAATATCTTTACATCATCTTTAGAATATTACGTTAGTATATAAAAATGTTAAAATGAAGTTAGTGGAAGATATGTGGGCCTATAATCATTATTAAAATATTAAAATGAGGATGTGTAAGGTTATTTTTGTCTAAAATTGGTGATATAAATGAAAAGATTTCTTATGGGAACAACACTTAAAACACCCCAAAATGGAAAGTGAGAATTTCTCTAAGGAACGGAGGGAGTATTATTTTGTAGAATACCCTTGTACAGGGGTGAAGTAAGGTATTTTGAAGTCCCTTTTTTTTTAATAAATTTCTAAACTTAGGCACTTGATAATTAAATTAATACTCCCTTCGATTCAATTTACTTGTCCAGTTTACCTTTTTCACACATGCAGAGACAACATTTTAACCTTTAATATATTAAATTGTGTATAATTAAAAATTATAAAAATTTGATATTAATAATCTTTGCATTGAGACGAACAAAATAAGATCCCACATGACTATATTTTACCTTATAGATTAAGAAAAAAATACAAATTAAGAGTGATTAGTAAATAGTAACCAAAAAGTAAACTGGACAAGTAAATTGAATCGGAGGGAGTATAAATTAAATTTTCATCTCTAACGTTACGAAGTAAGAGAATAAGAAAAGAATAAGATAATAAAAAATAATATAAAAGCGTAGAAATTTAAGGATTGAAAAATTAAGAAATAAAATATTAATAATTTTAAGTAAATATCAATGTTGGAGGATTGATTGAAAATTAAATAATGTACATACTCTTACTTGATACTGTATCTAATAAAGACTTCTATATGGGTCACCCCGTATTTTATTTATTTTTTTTAAAAAGAAAAAATTAAACAATATTGAAGAATCTGGCGCGTTAAACAATTTGCTTCCCAAGATAACTATACAACTTCCATTTCCACTTAGACTTTGACTTGTGAAGCAGTAAAGACTTTTACTGGCATATTTTTTTCAGGCTTCTTCACAATTTCATATCATATTCGCGGTATATTTAAACCGCAAATCCCTTTTATTTAGACCATTGGTTGTGGTTAGTTACGGCCACGGTCCCAGTTGGGCCGGTTCCATCTGGAACCGAAAATTTGAAGTATATAAGATTATAAAATAAAAAAAGTAATCAAATAATATCGAAATCAAACATTTCCAAGAAATAAGCGTCAAATGTCCAGGGCTCAGGTATGGGAGCTGTTCGCACTTAGTAACTGCGAACAGCTAGCTTTGGGATTTTGAGCTGTTCGCAGTTACTAACTGCGAACAGAAAACGCGTGTTTTTTTTAAAACAGAATCCTCCCTTCCAGTACATCATTTTCATTTGCCCTAAAATCGACAAACCCTAACTCTCAAAATCGACACTTTCTCCCTCTAAAACACCTCTCAAACTACCTTCCCTCCATCAATTATTGCATTCTAAATCTAATTTAGTACTTCAAATCTTGTCTGGAGTAGTCTAGCTTGTTCAAAGGTAAATTTTTTTTTTATTTTTTCACTCATTTTCGTTTTTTTTAGGGTTTTTATTAAACTTACTCTTACTTTGTTTGAAATACTCCATTGTAGCTTATAATACTTCAATCAACACTCTTTTAAAGCATCTACAATTGATCAAGGTAATGTCTAATTGTTCTAATATCTCTATTTTGTTGGTTGATTATGTGTTGGTGATGATGAACTTATTATTTACTCAAATGAAAATACTTAATTGATTTTTAATGAAAATACACAATTTAAAATACTTATTTGAATTATATGAACTTATTAAGTACTTAATTTAGAATTTTATTAGAATTGTTGATGATGTTGTTGTTGGGAATTTAGGATAATGTTTGTGTTGATGTATAATTATATTACTAGAATTTAGGATGTTGTTGGGAATTGTTGATGATGTTGATTATGTTTGTATTAATGTAGAAATGGCATCACTTCGTGTGACTATTGTGTGTTATTGGAATGGTTCTATTCGAGAAAGTAGTGGGGATGTTGAGTATGTTGGTGGTAGAAAGAAGTTGTTTGCGTGCAAATCAAACATGGAATTGAATGAGTTTAAACGTCTTATAAGTTCTAGGATAGGTTTGGATCCCACTAAATTTACCGTTGATATAAGTTTTAAGTATTTCACGAGTGTCCTTCCGGTTGATGATGAGTACGCTTTAGATGCTATGTGGGAGCATTCAAAGAAGAAGACCGATTCTTTAGAAATCTATGCGGAAGTAGTTCCCTTAGGTAATGTGGTTGATTCTATTCCTAATCCTACTCCTACAACTATGCCTATATCCACTCAAGATCCGTTCAATCCTTCCCCTTCTTGTACTCTTTCTGAACCCCCTTTGAATCAAGTTTCAAATGATGAAGTAGTAAACTTAGGAGATATGAATGATGGTTTTGAGAGTAATGAGCTTGATGATGATCCATCTGACGATGATGTGGATGTTGATGAAGATGCCTTAGCAAATGACATGAGTTTAGGAAATATTCCTCTAATTGTTCCCCCTACACCCTATGCTAAGTGTCCACCTGTAGAAGAGCATGAGGAGGACAACTCATGGAGGACTTGGGCTTGTGATACTACTTACACTGAAGAAGGGGAGTTGGAGAAGGGTATGAGGTTTGATAATAAGGAAGCTTTGTTGGAAGCTATTAGAGTTTATCATATTCGTAGAAATGTGGAGTATAGAACGGAGACCTCAAACCAATCCGTTCTAACCTTGAAATGTAAGCGGGGTTGTGAGTGGAGACTTAGGGCTAGGATTGATACATATACATCTGCATGGGTTATTGTTACGTACAAGGGGAAGCATGGGTCTTGTGTTCAGGACAGTGACACTGTATCGGCTGGACACATTCACTTGACATCCTCTGTCATTAACAATGTGATTAGAAATTGTGTTGCTAAAGACCCATCAATTAAGGTATCTGTAGTTCGTCAGATGGTTAAAGATCGTTTTGGTATTGATGTGAATTACAAGCGAGCGTGGTGTGCTAAGCAACAAGCATTGATGTCTATTTATGGGTCTTGGGAAGGTTCTTACACTCTCCTTCCTCAATTTTTGAAAGCTTTGCAACATTCTAACCCGGGCTTGGTAGTTGATGGGTGGTTTAAGGAAGACAATGAGATGGGAGTTTATAGACGACCTAATATTAGAACCTTTCAACGGGTCTTTTGGGCTTTTAAACCTTGCATTGATGGCTTCAATCATTGTAAACCTCTCATTGCCATTGATGGTACACACTTGTATGGTAAGTATCGTCATACTTTATTGACTGCCATTGCCCAAGATGGTAACAAGGGAATATTTCCATTAGCTTTTGCATTAGTTGAGAAGGAGTGTATAGCTGCGTGGTCGTGGTTCATGGCTTGTATACGTAAGCATGTGACACAAAGGTGTGGTTTATGCGTCATTTCTGATAGACACGCTGGTATTTTAGCCACCATGGAAGAGCCGGAGTGGCAACCACCTTATGCGTATCATAGGTATTGCTTACGCCACTTGCTTAGCAACTTTAATCGTGCTATGGGTAATGTTCTGTTGAAGAAGTTGTTTGGTAGAACTGCTGAGCAAAGGCAACAATCTAAGTTAATGAAAGGCCTAAAGGCAATTGCAACTACTAAACGAGAGGCCGTTTTTTGGATTGATGATGTAGGAGATATGTCCAAGTGGTCGTTATGTCATGATGGAGGGCATAGGTATGGCGTTACTAACACCAATTTAGCTGAAGTTTTCAATTTTGTGTTGAAGGGTGTTCGTTTCTTACCTTTGACCACACTTGTTGAATTCACCTTCTATCGGATAAATGATTATTTTGTTCAAAGACGACAACTTGCTAGTTCTTGGTTACTTGGAGGACATAAGTACACATCGCATGCCACCAAGATTATCACTAGAAATACCGAGAAGGCGAATTTTCATGAGATTGTTGCTTTTGACTATAATAGAGGTGTTTTTGAAGTTAAGACTGGAAGGGGAAACAGAGGTTCTTCAAAGGGGGGTAAGATTCAAACAGTGGACTTGCAACAACGAAAATGCACTTGTAACAAACTGGAGATATATCACCTTCCCTGTTCTCATTTGCTTGCTGTTTGCATGAAACGACACTTATCATATGAGCGATTTGTGGATCCGTGTTACACTTCTCAAAGTTATGCAAGCACATACGAACCTTGTTTCAACCCAATGCTTGATAAGAGATCATGGCCTGAGTATAGAGGTTTTGAAGTTAGACATGATCCCGATCAAATTCGTGGCAAAGGAAGGCCTAAGTCTAAGAGGATTGCCAATGAGATGGATGAAGGCAGAAGGAATCGTAGTAGTTGTCGTCGTTGTGGGAATGAAGGCCATAATAGTAGAACTTGTAACGCCAGGTAATTTACTATAAATATATACATATACACAATACTTACAAATATATACTTATATAATAAAATATATACATATGTCCGTTAGTTTTATATTCTGTATATATTTAATTATGGAACATAATTAACGTAATTCACTTTCTCTTCAGTAGTACAGGAGATGGATCCAGCAGCTCCCGGACCCCAAGACCCTAGTGTCTTGACCATGCAGGAGGAGCACAGAAGCACTCCTCTATGGGATGCCGAGGTTAGTGTTATATTTTGTATGTTTTTATTTTTAATAATGATAACATTAGACCATTAACATTAGACCATTAACATATGTAGGTGTCAGATACTACCGTCTTGGGCACTAGGCATCCAGATTCAGTTCCATGGGAGATCGATGAGAGGATCATCCCTTACCTAGAGCTCACGAGGTTATATGATTTCCAACTTGTAGCTTATGGTAGAGTCGACCGTGCTATCGTCACGGCACTTGTTGAGAGATGGCGTCAGGAGACGCACACATTTCATCTCCCTCTTGGTGAGGCTACTATCACACTGCTTGATGTAGCCTTACTAACACGGCTTCCCATTGAGGGACGTGCCGTGTCTACCGCAGGACGTCAGCTATCAAGCTGGCGTGACTTAGTCCACCGCGTCTTGGGAGAGCGCCCTCCACCAGAGGCTGTTCGGGGGAGTGGTTTGCGGTCTACATGGCTGGTACAGACATTCTCGCAGCTCCCCGGTGATGCAGATGAGGGCACCATTTCGAGGTACGCGAAAGCGTACATATTATATTTGATAGGAGCTGTGTTGTTTGCTGACAAAACAAACAACCAAGTTCAGCTCCTATACTTGACACTACTGGACGACCCTTGGGAGCGCATTGCCGAGTACAGCTGGGGCTCCGCGGCCTTGGCGTACTTATACAGGAGGCTATGTGGTGCGTCCAAGAAGGGCGTCCGAGAGATTGCAGGACCGCTGGCCATATTACAGGTAATGTTAAATATCCTTTTTTAATAATGTATATCTCATATTTATCACTAATATGTACTAACATAACTTATATTTACAGCTGTGGGCGTGGGAGCACATTTTGATCGGCCAGCCTTACAGATCGGTTGGTCGTGAGGAGTTTGCTCCTCCTCAGCAACCCCCACCAGATGTTGCATATGGTTCACGGTGGAATTTTGCGTGCCGAACGCGCAAACATACTGGCACCGGCTTGGGGTTCTACCGAGATCAGTTGGACCTTCTACGACCAAATCAGGTAAATATTTAACTAATCACTACAGTTATTTAACTAATCTCAGGTAAATATTTAACTAATCTCAACCAACTCAGCCCTCTCAGTCATCTCACTATCAGTCCCCTCCCCTACCGAATCTACGCCCGAGCGCCTCTTACTATCGTAGGAGGAATAGGAGACGACCCACTTTGGACACAGTAGAAGAGTCGTCGTGATTGTTGTATATTTGACTACGAATCTTCCAAACTTATGTATATATTTGATTTTATGTTTTAAACATATGTATATATATTAGTTGTATGTTTTATTAAGCTTATAATGATCTCCAAGTTTTATTTAGCTTATAATGAAACAAAAACAACTCAATAATTAGAGAAAATGCTGCCGAAATTTCAATATGATTTCATTCAATACCGATCAATCATACATAGATTGTTAATGAACTACTACAATTACAATCTAGGTTTTCTTCAATTACAATCTAAGTTTCCTTCTTAAACTTATTCAAAATCCTTTTGGTTTCTTCACTTCTACGAGCCTTGTCACTCGCTTCCCTTTTCAAGTTATTTAGCTCCTTTTGAAGCTCTTGATTCTCCTTATGAAGCTTAACAATGACTTTTCTTTGCCATTCGGTGCCCTCCTCCGGATCAACCCACCTAAAGTAGGTGCATCCTATGGTCAAGTCATCTTCGCATAGTGGACAAGCAACGTATTGACGCCCGGCATACGTATCGCTCCACTCACGACCAAATTGCACTTCATAACCACAATAACAAGTCTCTTCCATAGCCAATGAATCTATCATTAACACAAACATAAGTTAAACACATCAACATAAATGAATAATAACATTAATAATATGAATGAAACCTAACCTTAGCAAAAGGAATAAAGCTTTGACAATATGAAATGAATTAAGCAATTGGGTATATTTATAGAGAAATTGAAATAACGGATAGTTGGACCATACAACGGCTAGTTTGAAAGTTCAAAAAAGGCAAGAGAGCTGTTCGCAGTTACTAACTGCGAACAGGTCAAAAAGTCAAACAGGGCTGTTCGCAGTTACTAAGTGCGAACAGCTCAGACTGACTTTTTGACCTGTTCGCAGTTAGTAACTGCGAACAGCCCTGACTCTTTTTTTTTTGAAAATTCTCCCTCTGTTCGCATTTATTAACTGCGAACAGCTCCAAACCTATGCCCAAAGCTAGGAGACGCTTAGTTTTTGGAATAGTTTGATTTGCGTATTGTTTCATTACTTTTTTTGTTTCAAAATCTTATTCATTTCAATTTTTCCCTTGAACCTGTCCCAAACATTTTCAGTTTCAGTTCCGGTTTCGGACTGTTACGGGGTCAATTATTATCCCTTAATTTATTTAGTCAAACCTTAAACACTATAACCGTAAGTAACTACCCCTTTGTTAACCACTCTTAACCACGCCCTAAATAACTTCTCTAATCACCCATAACCTCCCTAAAACAACTATCTACTATCATCCACCATACCCATGATGTCTCTTATTTTGGTAACCGACTCTCATTCTATCATTATAAATAGAGATTACATACATTATTTGCAAGAAATTAAGTTTTCATCTTCTTACCATACTCCATAAAAATACACCGCTCTCCTTACGATCGATATTCAACCAAATATCCCTTCATGATGTGAACTCATCCTACAATTCGTTATTCAGTTTTCATTAATTATCATATATTCAATACTTTCAATTTCCCGATCTGACTTGAGCTTCGGAGGGGTTTTCCAGGAAACCACCCCGTGTAAGGCTAACGTTGTATTGCAGGATTTGAGGTCTCATCATCGAAAGGATCAAACATATTAATAATCGTCCCCGATTACACCTATCTCCAGGTATTTTTAAGCAGGCCCGTCCCTGACTTTCTTGGGGCCCTAGGCGAAATAGTAAAAGGGGCCCTTTCAATAATTTGTAATATGAAGAATAAATGTCAAATGCAAATTTAGAAGGTAGGGAGGAATTATCAATCCACAATAGAAGTCATAATAAATTAAAAAATAATTCTTACATAGCTTTACATACTTCGTTGTATGAAAATCATAATTAATATTATTATTTTTTGAAGAAATTTAAGTAAAAATGTGGTAAACAATAAAACTTGATTTATTAACAGAATTTTTTAATTTGATAAAATAATACTAAAGAAGTTACAGGCCTTATGTCTAACACCCAATAACTACTAGAATCATTAGTAATTAAAATAGGAAGAATGTGTAATAACCACCAATTTAGTAAAAATTAATACAGAATTACAACAAAAATCATAAATTGAAACTAAGACTAAAAATCTTTCCAAAATTCATCAAATATCATCAATCAAAAATCATTCTTCAAAATCCAAATATAAAAATCATTCAAAATCTAGTAAATGCTAATATTGAAATTCATGATGAAAATCATTAAAAATCTAATAAATGCTAATATTGAAATTCATGATGAAATGAAATTGTTATACCAGGCCACAAGCCTACCGCGAGTCCGCAACACCACTAACCGCCAGAAAACAACTGCCAACTGCCCGTGGCCAGAAGACTAGGAGGTAATCAGAATATGATGAATATAACTTGATTTGGAGGAAAATAAATTGATTATTGTCAATTTTTTAGATCTAAATGAACTTAATTTAGAGAGGACATATTGATTATTGTTTGAGATAAAATAAAATAAATTGAATTGAAAAAAAAAACTACCATTGCAGTGCCCTGCTCAAACATGAAAATTGATCGATGAACTTATGTGGAAATTGACAGAGAAAACTAACGGACGAGACGGGGAGAATAAAACAATAAATGTTGGTCATCACTTTGGAGACTTCAATTTGGGGAAATGATTAAACAGTAAGTCTCATGGGAGACGGTCTATTCTATAGACGGAATCCATAAAGCCCAGCCTAAAATATAACATATAGTATATTTGGGTTTTTAATAAATTACTTGGGATTATAATAACTTATATTTGGGGTTATAGAATAGTATATTCAAGGATACAACCTCGAATATACTATTCTATAACCCCAAATATAAGTTATTATAACCCCAAATAATTTATTATAACCCCAAATATACTATGTTATATTTTGGGCTGGGCTTCATGGATTCCGTCTATAGAATAGACCGTCTCCCATGAGACTTACTGTTATAAGCAACTATGAGGGGAAAAAAAGAAGAAAAGAGATATATACATACAATTATAGTACAATTATAAAACAATGGACAGTCTAGCACATATAGCTGAAAACCCAGTTCTTGATAGGAACTACTAACTGATCTACAATTTAATAATTTGTGAGGAATATATTCTTGGTGCCTATCTTCTAGCCCTTGTCCTGGGCTTCCTCCTCCTTTTGAAAGTCTCCATAAACCAATCATGATACCTATCAGTTATGTAGAGTTTACAGAGTATCATTCCAACTATAAACCCGCTTGCGCAACCCAGTGAACGAACAATCCAATCAATCAGCTCAGCGTCTTCAGTCTCATCACTAGTCTGCGACGTTGGTGAATATGGCTGTAAGGAGTCTGTGTTGCACTCCATGCTCAATGAACCCCCACAAAGCCCCGAGTTCCCAACAAATGAACTATTATCAAATGTATTAAACTGGCTTCCTTTCGGTATTGCTCCCATAAGATGATTATGCGAGACATTAAAGATCTCGAGAAATGTTAACTGTGTCAACTGCTGAGGGATCTCTCCTGAGAGCATATTCTGAGAAAGGTCCATTGCCTCGAGCCCTGTAATGTTGGCTAGAGACGATGGAATATCACCAATAAGATGATTGTTCGACAAGTTAAGTCCCTGAAGTCCCTTTAAATTTCCTAGAACATTCGGAATTCCACCAGTGAAGATGTTGTTCGAGAAATCAATCACTCGAAACACATTCAGTATCCTCGGGAATAATATTTCGCTGCCTTTATTGGTTATGGTGATCACATACAAGTTAGACAGCTCCATAGTGTATATGGTATTACCAACTGAAATATATATCTCAAACGCTGATTTAGATGAATCCGACTGATCATCAACAGGATCTCTCATTGCAGGCCAATGGTATGAAGATGGCAAACTACCCGTATGAAAATTACTCGAGAGGTCGATTATCCGCAAGCTTCTAAAATGATGAGCAAACCCGTGAGGCGCATTGATACTACCGTGAAAGTAGTTATGCCTCAAGACAAGAGCATGCAAGTTAGGGAGGCCTCCTAACCATGATGGGAACGTGTCATTAAGGATATTTGTGCCAACATCAAGGACTTCAAGGGCTTCACAATGAGTCAATGACTTGGGTAACTTACCTTCAAGTTGATTTTTGCTTAAATTGATCATCTTCAAGTTGCAGGATCTTGCAAATGGTTTAGGAATCATTCCATGAAAATGATTGCCTAACAAATTCAGAACTTGCAAAGAAGCACTAAGATGTGTAGCCATACATGTGGGTATTTCACCACTAAGGCTATTCTCAGAGAGATCTAAGATTTGCAAAGAAGAACTGGGCTGAGTACAGAAAGACGGGGAGATTCGACCACTAAGGTTGTTCCAGGAGAGATCTAAGACTTGCAAAGCATGAAGCTGAGTACCGATACAGCTTGGGATTTCACCGCTAAGATTGTTCTTCGAGAGATCCAAGTTTATAAGAGAGCTTCCCTTGCATATATTCTTTGGAATCCTTCCGGTGAACTGATTCTTAGAGATTCGATAAATTTGCAAGGAATTCGGTGGAGTAAGAACTTGGCCTTGCAGCTTGTTATTTTGGATATACAAGGCTTGCAGATTATTCCATGGGAGGAAATTTTGAGGTTCTTGAAAACCGGTTAAAGTATTGTCGTTTAGGTCGATTTCCAAGAGACTCTCAGAAGTTGTGTTCACAAACCATTGCGGTATATTTCCTGTAATATGATTTCCTTTAAGATCTAGCATTTGCAACTCATCTTGATGATTCAAAAATGGAGGAAATTCAGTCAGGTTGCAGGACATGAGACGTAGGGTAACGAATTTGGCATAGGAGGAATTTCGGCTTGAATTGGGAGAAGTTATGAGATTGACACCTTCCAAAACCAAAGATGAAAGACTTGGTAGTTTCAGTAATGTGTCTAACATGGCACCCGATCCATAAGACATAATGAGCGTTTCAAGACTAATAAGCCGAGAAAACCAATCGGGTATAATCGGATCTTGAAACTGATTGCCATATAAGCCTAACCATTCTAGTTTTGTAAGATTTGTCAGCCAAAGTGGCAAAGGACCGGTGAGTTGGTTTGAAGTAAGATCAAGCTGAGTGAGTCTTGTGAGGTTCGCTAGAGCAGGCGGCATTGCACCGAATAAATTAATGTTGTTAAGTGTTAGCTGCTCGAGCTTACTCAGCGTCAGCAACCAGGAATTCATTATTTCAGGGCTGATACTTAGATCATAAAGATTTAATGTAGTGAGTTGTGTAAGATTTGTGATGGATAACGGAAATTCCCCATCGAAGTAACACAAAAGATCCAGCTCGGTGAGCTTCGTCAAGTTACCTAACGAAGAAGGGATTGATCCGGTGAAACTAGTGTCATAAAGATTCAACTTAACTAAGTTGACAAGGTTTCCAATGGATGTAGTTATCTCACCGTAAAAGGATGTTTCTCTAAGATTCAAGATTTTGAGAGGATTATTTATAGGAAATTCGGGTAACAATCCTTCTAGGTTGAGATTGGCCGGTAAATTGAGTTCCTCAAGATATGGTAGTCCAAAAATATCTCTAGGGAATTCACCAAATAGGTTGCAATGACTTAAAGAAAGAGATTTTAAAGAAGTTAGATTGCTTAGGCTAATTAGCGAGGCGGAAGACATATCGACATAATCAAGATGGAGTCGAGTTAAGCGAGTTAAATTAGCAACCAACTTATCGAAACCATGATCATTTTGAAGTTCCAAAGCGAAGTTATTAGAAAGATCAAGAAGCGAGAGGTTAGACAATGTTGAAATTTCGATTGGAATTTCACCTTGGAGAAAGGAATGGGAGAGATTGAGTTTTGTTAACTTAGAAAGACGGTTAATGGTTGATGGGATTTGAGAATAGTTGAAATGATTATAAGAAAGATCGAGCTCACGAAGATGAACAAGGCTAAAGAGTGTGCTATTGCGAGGAAAGGTACCGTAAAGGCATCTATTCCTCAAGTTGAGACCGATCACATGACCTGTCTTTTCATCGCACTTGACATAGTCCCACATACAACAATCATGATCAACACGAATACTCTCATTCGGGAAATGATCATTTTTGGAAAGTTTAGTATTTTCGACTAGTACCCTAGTCACCTGTGTATATGTAGAGGTAGGCGAGTTGGATGATGAAGAAGCGGAACAATCAATAAGAAAGTTTTGCTTGAAACGAAGCAATGCTAACTTCTCTTGATCGTGGCATAACGGTTGCAAGGGAGTAGGAGAAGAGTGAGTTAGAACCAATAAATAGTAGATAACAAAAGAGAATGATGAAAGTAATAACACATTGTATTTAGACATTACTTTAGAGTAATAATGGAAGTGAAATGTATTGTTACATATATATATAGAAGCCATTGATGGCCTTCAACAAAGTCTTTGTAAATGAAATAAATGTAAGGTTGCAAACTTAGACTTTGACTTGTAAACTAGTGAAGAGTTTTACTTGTATCTTTTTTTCCGGTTTCTTCACAATTTCCTATCATATTCGTGGTATATTAAAACCGCAAGTCCCTTTTATTTAGACCATTGGTTGGCAATGACTTTTTGGTTGTATTAGAATAGTATTTGTCTTTTTGCTTATTGGTTGATCAAACAGCCAATAAAGTGTTTAATAAATGATACTCCCTCCGTTTCAGTTTACTTGTCTCATTTCCTTATTTGGCATTATCATACTATTTGTCCTATTTCCTTTTTTGGCTATCCTTTTTTTTACCTAAATACCCTACTTTTCCAATTCCCAATACTCCATTACCACCTTTACAATTAATTTAATCAATTAAAATACCCAATTACCACTTTTTTAATGGACTCCACTCAACCCTTAAAATCCGTGAAAAGTCAAATGGGATGGTTCAACTGAAACAGAGGGAGTATTTTAGTAGAAAACTATATTAAGCCAAAACCAAAAGACGGCTTCAAATAGTTTTTTTTATTGTATTGTTTTTCAGTCTAATTTTTTTTAATAAATAACCAACAATAAACAACCATAATAACTAATATTTCATGGGTAAAACAACTAATAAAGAAGTAACACAAATTCTCAATTGAGACTGTCTCACAGTGAGATGAACGACTCGT
The DNA here is from genome assembly GCA_019776075.1 of Amaranthus palmeri. Taxonomy (NCBI): domain Eukaryota; kingdom Viridiplantae; phylum Streptophyta; class Magnoliopsida; order Caryophyllales; family Amaranthaceae; genus Amaranthus; species Amaranthus palmeri. The sequence continues at coordinate 88,294 of JAAKBH010000629.1, read as the reverse complement.
ACTGAATTGAAGCTTACTTGCTCGCAACTCAGGAAACTTCCTTTTTTCCTGAGAAAAAGGGGTAACTCAAGGTGATGGAGAATCCCTCTAATCACTTTTGCCTATCAGTTCCAATTAATGCAATTAAATTATAATAGAGATCAAAAGATTGCATAACCAGAACTTTGAAAATTAGCATCAAGGCTAAAGATTAAATTTAAAGAAACCGAACTGTCAGTTAAATTTCACTAATTTACAACATTTTTAATTTCTTTTTCTCAGCTCAAACCATAATCATTCTCCTCTTAGTCACTGCCTTGTAGTCCAAGACGAAGAACGGGTAGAATTCTTCATACTAGACTGATCAAAACAAGGCCTAACAGCAGGGTTCGGAGCAAAACCTGGAGGAACGGCTGGATTTGAATGGATTTGACCATTATCATTAGCAGGCTCATTGATGAATGGTGTAGGAGGACGAGGGGTAGGAGAGTAGTTTGTTTCTCCAAAATGCATTTGGGTTGATCGAGCAGCTGAAATTTGATGCATAAAATTACTCGCAGCAGGGTTATCACCACTATGAGGGGGATGAAAAGATTCAGAAGGGTAGCCTCTCTCTTTGAATGGGATTTGGGATGATATATTAACTGGACTTTTGTCGCTGAACCGCATCTGAGCAGCTGTACTCTGATGCACAGAATTAAACGGACTCTGATGCACAGAATCAACTGGAGTTTGCTGCATGAGATTATTAGCAGCTGGATCTCGATGCATGAAATTATTAGCGGCTGGGTTACTAGCTGGACGTGGGGGAGGATTAGGAGTGCAGCCTTTTGCAGCAAAGTTAGGGAGTTGCGGAGCAGACAGATGATGAATTCTTTGAATCTGCATCGGGGTCAAAGGGGGAGGAGGTGGGAGAACTTGAGGAACAGAAGGGTAATCTTTCTCCTTAAACTGCATCTGGGATTGTACAGCGACTGCATTTTCTTGAGTGAAATCATTGGTAGCTGGTTTCGGAAGATTGCTGCCTTGAAATTGCATTCGCGTCAATGGAGGCGGAGGCGGGGGTGGAGGAAGCAAAAACCCAGAAGTTAAATCTGCAAAACCTGACCCTTGAGCATTGGGTTTCAGTAAAGAAAATGACACTTCTGTCCTTTTTGTTGTCTCTTCCCTCGTATTCACCAGATCTGGTGGGCACCACTCAGGAATATCATCATCATCGAAAAGATTTTTCGTGTTCAAATTGGCTGCATCCTTCACTATAGGTTTCTGCTCCTGTGTAGGCAAGATTGGTAATTTTACTTCAGAATGCTGCCCCAAAATTTTCGATGCTGTTCCTTGGGTATCCACTGTTGGTTCATGTGCTTCAGAAATTTGTTGCACTTCAAGGGTTGAGGATTTGACTGCCCCGGCCTCTGAAGTTTTGCTCACTGAAGTCGGAGGAATTGCATCTGTAAAATCAAATTCAGGCAGGTCATCTTCATCAGAAAAATCCGCAGAAAGCTCATTGTTAGCTTCCGCTTGAGTCTTTAGCTCGGTACTGCTGACCGAGTTCAAATAACATGGCGCAACTGACGGTTGCTTTGGTAGGCCGATTTGTGGGGAGGGTGAAAACTCCGGGCTCTTGTCTCCTCTGTTATTTTCTACACCTCCAACAGGCGTCCGATTTTTCTCAGCTGTTGAAGCTTCTCCGGAAACTTTCTTGGTAGGAGCAGAAATTAAGCTTTTCTTCCAGACAACACATCCAATAAGAGGTTCACTTCGATCTTTAATAGCCGTCATTCCCTTGAAGTAGCCATGTTTTGCCAGAATAGTGATTACTGCATCGCTATGAGGGCAGACGTACATATCAACATCGGTAGACAGCTTCACAAATCCGACCCTTTTTCCGTCTTTATATTTTTTGGCAATCTGTCATCAGAAAAGAAAGTAGTAACTTGTGAATTCATATCAATTATTATTTCCCTAATAAGATGTACTTAACAAGCAAATGTTACCTCCTTCATGCCTTCATTTCCAGCATCAGCTGAGCCTTCCTTCCAAAAAAGTGACATCACCTGAAAGAACATTCAATTATCTTTCAGAAATGAAGAATATGCTAGACTCCCCACCTACACGGCTTGATTGGTGTTCAACGTACGCAACTTTACCCTTGTACAAATAAAGAGGTTGAAACTATTTGACTTATGATAGAAAACATCATTTGCAACTTCACATATATTTGTCGTACACATGATTTAATGTGTCAATTTCTTATGATGGATTATAATCTGAACTCAAAAGATATAAATCTTTGACTCCATCAAGAATAGAAACCATTAAAAGGCGACTGCCTCTTGAAAAGGGAAACTAAGCGTTATGCATTATACTTTCATATATACCCTCAAGAACTTACAAGATACCTTCTAATTTTAGGATACACAGACATTAATAATACTACCTATCGTCCATTCGCTAACGCCTATTGATGATTCTCTAATCAAATTTATGGCTCTTATTTGTTGAAAATAAACCGACATGTGACTTGTATGAGTTGATAATAAAACCACACTAATTTGGAAATCTGAGCATTACCAATCTATTTAGAATGAAGGGGGATTTCCTAGAGCCAAAGAACAATAGCAATTTTCTTGGGAGACAAATCTTTTACGAAAAATCCCCTCCCTAACCCAAGGATACAAATAAAAGCTAACATAAACAATACAAGTCATTGTGTTGTTAAGATATCAGCAATAGGAATTAACTTACATCTATATATAAAAAATGTAAAGAGCGGTTTCTAGAGAGAAAGGCTCCCTTAAGGTTAACGTTTTCCTCACCCTTTGCGGGCCTCATGCAAGCTAGCATCGCCCTCCCTCCTCCCCTCCCTTCTCTTGTCCTCTCTTCCTCTGGTTCGTATGTTCGTGGTTTAGGTTTTACTCTGGGTTTCTGTTGGTGTTTGGGTTTAGATGTCTTTTGGCTCCCTTAGGTTTAGAGTTTTTGGTGCTGTTGTTCGGATGTCTGCAGACTTAAGTGGTGGTTTACTAGACAACACATGGTGGTATTCAGGTGAAAGGATGGCTCGGTGTTGTTGAGTAAACGATAGGTTACTGGCACTTTTGGTCGTGGTTCAGATTCGGAGTTTTGCATCTTTTGCTAGGTTTCTTTGGCTTTCGACAGCTGCACTCTTTTGGGGTTGCTTTTTGTTCTAATTTTGGTGTGTTTTTAAAAGTTACTTTTGTCGACGACTTTTGGGGTTAAGACGACAATGGTGGTTCTTTGGTTTGATGGTGCTTACTTGGATTTTACTCACTGTTTTGGGTGATGGCGTTTCGAGTGGTGCAGGATTCAGTTCGTTCATATTTTATTGTTTTTGGTGTGTTATGAATTAGTGACAGTGGCTGGTTTTGCGTTTAGGTCTATCTTTTCCAGTTGATGGTCAGAATTTTCAAGCGCTAAGTTGTTTAGTCGCAACAATGGTGAAAAGGAGTGGATGTTTTGGGTGGTGTGGTGGTACTTCTTGTTGATCTTAAACCAAATGGGTATTTAATAGAGTGATGTTTTATTAGGGAGATCGATAGGGTGGTGCATGGTGCTTTTCAAGGGAAGCATGGGGGTTTGGTGACGTTGTGTGGCGATTGTCTTGGTGGCTCTATTTCGACTTGTGGTGTTCACAAGGAGTAGGTGAATTTGAGTGGTAGGCAGCCCCTTGGCCCATTTCTTCTTAGGTTGAGTTTGTGTGAACCATCTACACCACTTGAAGTCTAATGATGTTTACCGTTCCTTTTGACTTTTCTTGAGTCATGGTGGTGATATGGTCCACTCCTCCTGTTTTTGACTCGATGACTCGAGGCTAAAGAGCCTTTTGCTTTGTTATCTTCCGGTTGAGTTTGTGTGAACCACATTCTGCTTTCCCCATTAAGAGTTCGGTGTTCAGTCCGCCTCCACGTGTTGAGGGTTTGACGGTGTTTTGTGGCTGAGGACTTCAAGGGTGGTAACATAGCTTGTTGGCGATCTTTTGTTTTGCTTTAAGTGGTGTTGCTCGTTAGGTCATTTTGTTAGTTTTGGGCCAAGTTATTCAGTCTTTGTTTGAAATTTTGAAATGAATAAGATTTATTTATTAAAAAAAGCATACAATAAAATCATAATCAAACTTATTCCAAATATAAGCGCTTAGTACCCCAGAGCATAGGTTCGGGTCAGTTCGCAGTTACTAAGTGCGAACAGAAGCAAGCTGGTAAAAAAAATCAAGTGTCTGTTTGGACTTAGTAACCGCGAACAGGTCAAACAGGGTCAACATGCTGATATTAAGACATGAAGTTGTTCGCACTTAGTAAGTGCAAACAGGTTGAAATACTGAAACTAGTTAGCACTTAGTAAGTGCAACAACCTGTTTTAGTTTTTCAACCTGTTTGCACTTACTAAGTGCGAACAAACCAAACCTCAGGTTTGAAAATAAGTTTGATTATGATCTTATTATATGCTTTTTTTGATAAATAATATTATTCGTTTCAAATTTTTTGGTGAGCCGGCTTGTGGCTATACTTGAGTATTTTGACTGTTAGGTCTTGATGTCTTCTTGGGCATAGTCCTGGTGTACTTGGTGGCATTATCCATTTTTTTGGTGTATGGTTTTGTTAAAAGGAGCCCTCATATGTTTGTCAATGACTTTTCCCCATGGAGTTTTTCATGCAGTCAACTTCATGTAATTACCTTTTATTTTTCATTGAATAAAATTCCCAATTTTCAAACAAAAAAAGTCAATTTTGTTTCCCTTTAAATGTAGCAATCCATCTTTTATCAGCAACAGGAATGAACTTAAATCTTCTTCCTCATTGTGCATAGACCTCTCCATCTAACCTCCCTTAGGAGCTGCATAGTGTGTCCAGTTCTCACACTTCCAAATGAGGTTGGCCAAATAGCTGCAGCATACACTATCGCGCTTAGCAGGGGATATCTTCCATCTCCTCCGAATCAGCCGATTCAGATTCTCCTTGTTGGAGAGGCCAAGCCATTGCAACAAACTAGAGCAATATTGTAAAATCATGCTCGCTTAACTCACATAAGAAAAATAGGTCATCAATAGTCTCATTATAATCACCATTGAGGGATCCTATTATTGTCACAAGTCACAACACTCAATTGTCTTCAACCTATTAGTACAAGGTCGAGTTTCAACATACGAGTCTTGAGATGCAGTTATACAACACATGGTATCATGCAATATGCCTTAAATCCAATAGAGTTTCAACATCTCACCTAGGAACAACGGTTGATGTAGCATTCCAAGCCCTAAGCAACTTGCCATTAGAGAAAACATGTTGAATAGTCTTGAGATGCAGTTATACAGCATTACAGAAAGCACTATCAAAACCATCAAAGGCAGATTTGTTCAATTCAATTCCATTCAAGGAGAACAAAACCTCAATACGTTAGGCAAGCAGTATCATCATCAGCCAATTTACTTAAGATACAAACAGTTCATGGCATAGTATTCATTTTGTTTTAATATCCTTGTTTCTAACTGCTTGTTGTGGAGCCTTCCAGTCCACATAATTCCCCTATAGGGAGTCGGGGAAACAACTACATGACAGATGTGAACAGAGAATATAGATGTCGAAATAAGTTGTTACTCCCTAACTACATGAGAAGCAGAAAATATATGTACCCGATATACGATTTTAGGCACATTGGGTAAAATGGACCTCATTGGGTGCAATCAAAGAACTTGATAAATCATCATAGCTAAATCTTTCTCTACCCAGTCACTGATTAGCGATAAAAATATACTTCTAGTAATTTCTTGATGGCTAAGAGCTTCTATTACGTCCAGCATCGATTTTGGGAAGCTGATGCTCTAGGAAGCCATTCATCTAACCCAGAATGCAACAATCATCCTTCAGATGGTGCTATCTTTAGCATTACATCACGATCTTTTAATGTGTTTGATAAAAGAGTCTAGCTCAGACTTTCAGTGTATTTAGTACATTAGTCGAGTTCAGTTAATGTTCATCACGGTCTTGAAAGCTTGTGACCTGATTTAGACCTGGGCAACTCTGAGCTTAAATGGTTGGGAGATGTCATGGTTTGGTTAATTTATACGGGTAATTAGAGTATGATGAGCGAAGACCATGAAGCACGATTCTGCACGATCTCAAAATTTGCAAATGCATCATGTGGTACAGATGAGTGAAATTGGACATTTCATCATCAACCTCAAGCTAAGCTAGCTGAACAATTAGTTCAAAACCATAAAATAACATACTAGTGTGCATATTGAACTTGTTCAAACAAATACTAACTTCAAATGTAGAGCCAACATTGTTTTCAAATAGCATACTGCTGTGTATCTGTTGTATTCTAGAAGTGTTTCCTATCAGTATCTTCAGATACAACTCACTAAATTACAAATCAGGTTTGAATTTGTTTCTCTTCAATTAGACTCATGGTTGAGAGCTCTAATACTGATAGAGTCGACTGTAAATTGTTCACAAGTTCATTCCGCACGTTATTCCTTCAATGTATTGGTGCAGCACACTGTAACTACTCACGTTTTGGTTGCAGCAGTGTATCAGAAAGTCGATTTATGGGGGAAACATACCAGTATGTTTGAGTTTGTATTCAATATGTATGGTTCTGATCTCTATACTTATTTCCACATCTAGCCTCGTAAGATCTTTAATCGACATGACTTACAAGTCAGGTCTGAAATCAATCGAATTTTGACAGTCAATTCCAGTTACTACCAGAGCTTTCTCATCACATTATCTGACTATATCCCCACGCACTGCTATGCCTATCACACCTTATGTCCCCCGAAATTCCAATCTATTCACAACACAAATCAGACCTTATCTGAAGGATTTTAACTAATCCTCAGCCATTATACTATTTGAATTGGGATTGAGATAGCCTTATCTTGTTCTATTATTTTTGAGATTTGCGTTGGGTATTTTTAGAAGAATTGTGGTTTTCATGACTTGTAGTGTATTTTATGTACACCCTCAGAATTCGCATATCAGTTGAAGCTTTTTTTCACCTCATCACATCCGCAAATATTCGCAAATATTTGCAGTATCAGTAGAAGGGGGCGAATAGTTATCAATCATCATATTACCAAGTTTTTAACAGATGTAATGCATGATTAATGAATTTGTGCAAGCATCATAAATAATCGAGCTAGAACTGCTGCTACAGATGCAAGAAACAAATAAAAGGTGCATCAACGTAAACTACACAGTACATTTGTATCAAAGGCAGGAAGCAAAAATGGTAGCTGCTACGTTCTAACACTCATAAACACAAAGCACATAAGCTAAACTAAACCATGACTATGGACATCCCTTGCAGTACAAAGACAAGAGAAGAAGCAGTAGGAAATCCAAAAATGTAACGAAGGATTGCAGGCTTGCACCTTGCATGTTCCGTAGTATAATTATACTTATATATACCCATTACCCTGGTCCAGGATTTGTCTTCAGCCACAACATGTCTCAACACAATCAAAATATGCTTACTTCGTACATTCTAGCATTCACACAGTAGCGAAAGCACCACACTCTAAACCATAAATCAATTCAAAAATCTAACAATTAGGTGATACAATGAATAACATCACAATGCCCTTAGGGGGAATTTGCTTAGAGGGATATAAAAGGTTTTGTAAAATGTCTTCCTCCTCCATATCTGCAGACCATCGAACACTCACGACATCCTATCCATTCTCCATTTCTTTCATCGTCTTCAGGTATGCATGTATACGTATAATTGTTTGTTATTCCATTAAATTAAAAGTTTTTTAACCCTAATTTGCATGTTTTTTTAACCCTAATTTGTAAGGTTTTTGGATTAATTGTGTGTTTAGTGTTTGATGATTATGGCTACATCAGGAAGCTAACAATTATTCGTAGCACTCTAAAAATTATGTATAAACTTTAGAGTTAAATCTTGCAATAAACAAGTTGTTCACAGCAAGTGGAGATAGCTAATGATAGTACTTTTTCAGAAGATGGTCAATGAACTTATGTGAGAGGTCAACCGTCAATTTTTCAAAATTGTGTAATATATGGAATGTTGTATTTTAAGCTGGTTGAGATAGCTAAAGATGTAAGTTTAAATGATGGTGATAAATTATACTACACTACTAATGGTTATAATCTTGAGGAAACATTAGATCACATCTATGATGAATTATCCAAATAATTTTGACCAAGTCAAAATTTATTTTCGATGTATACATTCAGTATGTTAATCAACCTGGTGTTAGTGGCAAGACAATAGTCAATCAAGCTACTCACGGTATGATCAAAAATTCAAGATGAGCATTTGAGTAATACGATTGAAAGAAGTGGTACTTTGTGTATCGAGAGAATTAGAATGGATTGAGGTTACAAAATTGGAAAAATTACCAGAAATAATACAACTTTTTACTTATTTATCTACAATAACACTAACTTTTAATTAACTATGAATAATACCAACTTTTGGGGGTGTTTTCTAGAATATAACCAACATGTAAAAAGTCAAACTATAGGAGGTTATATAACAAAAAATTTTGGTAAATCATCTAATAAACTAAAGTTGGTATTAATCTAGGAAAAAAAACCCTAAATTGGTATTATTCATGATTAATCAATAGTTGATATTACTGTAAGGAAATTAACGAAAAATTGTATTATTCACAGTAATTTTTCCTATATAAGTTGATGTTCAATAGTCTGAATTGGTGGCCAAAAGATCGTAAGAATATGAGTGTGAAGAAAATGGTTGATATCTTCTTACATACAATTGCATATAATAAAAAGAACCTTGAAATTAATGACTTTTAATGATCTCAATCGCAATTTCATCATGTTTTAAGAGCGATTTTAAAATTGTGGGGTAAACTGCAAAAGATCCCTCAACTGATTGAGGAAGATAGAGGTTGAAAAAATAAACATGCTAATTGAACATAATAACAAAGTTAGAGTGGCAAACTGTAATCAAGTATCAACTTATATTACTTGTAGTATTGCTTGAGTGCTTTAGATGGTACTTTCATTAAGGTAAACGTGCATGTCGGTAATCATCTTTCATATCGATGTAGAAAAAATGTGCCATAAATGTTTTTGGTGTTTGTGCTAACATATACTATTCATTTATGTATTATCGAGTTCGGATGGGGTGGTCTACGTGATCTGCGAAGCAAGGCTGGTAGGCTGTGGTGCTGTGAGATGGTGGTGTTGTCAAAGGTGCTGGTGCATTGAAGTGGTAAGGGTGCCAGCACAATCGGGCGCAAGAGTTGTATTCTTAATAAGGGGAAATGAGAAATTTAGCAACAACTTTCATGTCCCATACCCACGTAAAATATAAGCTAATAAGTATCATTTATGAATGGATTAGAGAAGAATGTACGGAATAACTTTCTTTTATTCGCTGTTAATAACAGCGAACAACGTCAGTGACTTATATTGACCTTCCCCTTTGTTTACTGTTAAATACAGCGAACAAGCTCCAGACCTGGCTTTGGAGCCATAGATGCTTACTTTTGGAATTAAGTTTTCCCAAAGCTCATTTATTTTTTTACTTTTTTTTTTGTAAAAAATTACTTATTTTTCAAATTTTCAAAAATAACAATCTTGATTCTTCACTCATTAGTTCCTCCATGGATTAAGGACTTCACTACTCTGAAGTTGTAGGGCATGGACATTGGATTTCCAGCCATTATAGCAAAAAGATTATTTCATGCAAATAATTTCAATGACATTTTTGTTGGATAGTGTAATTCACTTTATTTCAGTTCTGGGCTATGGAAGATATATTCAAAAGGTTGAATAATCTTTTCCGCAGCTCTATTACTTTTGTGAGGTTGTGGAGAGCTAACAAATTATGAATCCGTACATGAACGGTAGATGTTAACCCAGGAACATCTCTCACGCAAATCCCCGAATAGCTAGTTTGACCTATGCAAAAGATGCATTTAAACTAACAAGGGTAAGATAGTCGACAATCAAACACATACTCCCCCTTTTTACGGGTCGTTTTGTTTGCTTATATCTCATGCCATTTTCAATTGCCATTGTTATTGAAGTATAGTCTAAAGTCTGTGTGGAATTTTCAAATACATGTTCTATTCTTTATCATATTTTAGGCCTGTTCAAAGAATAACTTTATGGTCTCAACCGATATTTATCTGTACAACCGCGTCACTCTTGTTAAACATCAGTGTGACAGTAACCACGTGCATTGTATGTTCAAGCAAAATTATAGCTAGAGGTAGCCACCAGCCGGTTTCTAGAGTTTATTCAGCTATTTTGTTGAACTGAACATGAATAAGAGCCGCCCCAAACAATTCTGATACAGGCATGGTTGGTCCGATCAAGGCCTATTTGTTTTTCAAAAGAATTTCAAATAAAAAGGAGAAAATTTGACTATAGACTAAAAAATTGAAACATAACCTATATCTATTCCCCCACCCCTGGTGCAAAAGCAATGCAATGCGATTGTATTGTTAGATTTTTGAGCTTACCGCGGCTAAAATACAAATTAAATAATCTTGCAGCCTTTAACGAGGTCGTGACCGATACAGTATTTTTATATTGTGATTGTGTCATAAAAGTGTCAATTCCTCTCTCTCATCACTCTTCCTTTTGCCTTTGTGTTCTCATTCTTTCTCCTCAACAAACCTCCCTCTTTCTTTGTCTCATATTCTTGGTCTTCAATCATAAAATCTCACTCTTTCTTCAAGAGACAAAAGAAGCGGTGATCACCTATCCGCTCTCAATCTCAATCGTATCACACAATTGGAGAATGATGATTGCTTGCAAGAGAAACCATGAGACAAAAGTAAAGAAGTGACAACATATATCAACGGTGAGCCTCTTTACTTTTCCTCTCTTCTTATTTTCTCAAATATGGCTTGGAAATTTCTGAATTCACATGTTGGATTGTTGGGGTTTTGTATTGAATCTCGTAGAATTTGTATTTGGGTAAGGGCAAGTTAATGTAGACGAGCCAAATGACCTTCGAAAATAGTTCTTCCCCTTCGCCACAGAAAAGTTGGATTATCAAAGAGGTGAAGTTTGAAAGATGATGTTTGTGGCCGAGAATCTATGGTTAATTTATTTGACAAAAACTTCTATTCTTATTCCAGATTGGATTGGTACTTATGCAAAATCTCTTTATTTATTTCCTATTGTACTTCCATTTCTTCATTAATTTGGATTTTGAAGTGAATCAGAGCTACTTTGAATGGGAACTTTTTCTTGTCCGGTTCGTTTATATTTTCCAGTTATGATAGTGGACTGCGTTTTACACCAGTTCAGGAAAGCTTTCAAACCGATTATTTTTGTGCGTAGGTTGGTTCAGTTCAAGTTGAATGATTGGTTCCATGCGAACCGCGCATTGGCAACACTAGCATAACTAGACCTTGATACATATAATAAACCTCCCTCTGCCAATGGAAGAGAAAGTGAGAAAACAGAGGAGGAAGAGGAAGAAATAGACACGTATCCTTTAAGATCCTTCTTACACTAAAGGGATTTACTCTATTATAACAGAAAATCATCTCCATAATTTCACGTGCCCTATGAATTTGCTTATAGAGGAAAAGAAAACCATTACTCTTGCTTCATCTCTCTTCCTAGAACAATGCCAAAGCCTTAATCCCAACAATATGGGGTAATTCAAACACAATGTAACTGGGCTGATGGCTGTAGGGAGTTCCTCTTAAGTGGTATATTGTAGATGCATTTAGCAGAGCATTATATGTGAAGAGAAGAGTATCAACCAATATGGTGATGGGTGGGAAGCAAGACATCATTCAAACAAATCAACATGAGGAGAATTCCAGAGGCATAGCAGAGGCAGCCAAGGCATACTTAGGTGCAAGAGGCGGAAGATGAGGTGCAACAGACCAGAATAATTCCCAAATACATACTTCTCAGCAGCTCTGTGCACGAAGCCTGTGCCTAGGAAATACACAGAAAATCACCCTCAGTGCATCTTACTTTTTTAGAAAATGCCACCATTTGCAATTCCTCATACGAGAGATGGAAGTGCTTGCCAAAGATCACTAACAGGGTGAAGATGACCATATTGCTCTTCGGCAACAGATGTAAGTCATGAAAAATCATATCTAAACATAATGCAAGATTTTGAAGAATGAAAGATATCAAAACCTACCCACTTGTGTTTCATATTTCACAGCTTTAGACCTAGAAGACGTCTCAATGGCCATGCTAGAGTTAAAATGTCTAAAGATGTGTGTTATACTGCTATTATACGGGAATAATGGAGATTAAGTGTTTGATTCTGCCATGGAATAGATTTATCACCCATACTCAAGATATAAACATAAAATTCAAATTTCTGCTACTATTCCATGTTAGAATGTTCTATAATCAGCATGCAAAGACCTCAATATTTGGAGTGCCACAAAATTTATAATGACATAACTACAGTGATAGGCAACTAGTCTTACCATGAGTCCACGAGAGCGTGAACGGGGAAGGTCTTGTACATACTTTTCAAAAGCTTCCAGTCTTACTTTCCCTCTTACTTCCACCGAATGAGACCAGTTGAAGTCCTGCATCTTCTCTCCACTACAAATAAAAGGCAATCATTAAAAGCTAAATTTATTAACCCAGCCCAATCATAATCATGTCTAAACTACATTATTTGAAATAAATTAAAGGGAAATTCCACGTGGTAACCCTGAGGTTTTGGGTTTTCCACGTGGTAATCAAAACTTTTACAAAATCCACATGGTAACCCTGAGGTTTACCAAATTGTTCCATCATGACCTTTTTGCACATAAAAACGTTAGCAAACATTAATTTTGAAGCTTTATAGCTGTTGTATGCATATTTATGCGACTCACCATTCGAAGTGCCATCAGTTTGAACCTTTTTTCCGAAAATATAACCCTCAAATCTACCATTTTTCATCCAAATCATATTTTTTTTCCCAAATTCAAAGATGGTAGAGTTTGGGTTTATATTTTGGGGAAAATGGTTGATACTGATGGCATTTAAAATGGTGAGTCGCATATATAGGCGTACAACAACCTTACAACTTCGAAATTAATGTTTATTAACATTTTGCTAACATTTTATGTGCAAAAAGGTCATGGTGGAACAAATTGGTAAACCTCAGGGTTACCATGTGGATTTTTTAAAAGTTTTGGTTACCACGTGGAAAACCCAAAACCTCAGGGTTACCACGTGGAATTTCCCTAAATTAAAACAAAGCCACACAAAAACAGCTGAAATGAGACCAATAATAGTGTGATCATGCAAAAATGGTGAGCAAAAGTCTTCAACTAAAATTAAAATTTTCATGACTCATCATTTCTTCCCAGCCCTGTTTTTCTTCTCTTTTTTTCAGACAGAAGAAATGAAGATGACTAACAAACAGTTTTGCTTTCACAATACAAATCTTAGGACCTTACCATCTCAATATCGAGACTCATCCTTATCCTTCATCCTAACCTAAGGAGGAGCTTAGTGTTTATAAGATTTGACAATCTAAGTTGGATAAAGTATAATGTCTCTAGATCTCTCTTTTATTCTATAATTGCAAAACTCCCTTATCCTATGACAACAATCTACAATGACCAAATATTTTACCAATTAGCACTTTAAACAAAATAAATAGCTCATCCAAGCATATATATGTGAAACTTCAACAACAATTTTTGTAGTTCCAAAAAGTGACAACCCGAGCAAATTTTGGTTTTTATTTGATCACTTGACATAAAAGTCAAAAGTGTATATTTTATACATATAACTTCAATTATCAATGAGGGTTATACTGCGAGGAAAAATTTATGTACTTCTACTACAGCTAATATGCGGGATCTCATTGTTATGACTCAGTCCTACATCTCAATCAAGGGTTTCCCCCAATCCAGAGTAGAAATATAATCCTTACACATGGTCAACCAGCCAACACTATGAAACATGAATGGTGTTTCAGATTATGCAAAAGTTGAAAAAACCCAAAAATATATTAGCCTAATTGGGCCCTGATGTAAGAAATTGTCTACTTCAGAACAACTTTTACTCATTCTGTTCACTATGAAAAACGTTCACCACTTTTCCAGCAACAGAAGTAATAAGTAAATAATAATAATTAATAATAAAAAGAATACTCCGTTACAGTATTTAAAAACAGTAACAATAAATTTTCAAAAAAAAACAGTAACAATAAACATTTCAAACAATTCAAAAGCACAATGATATGAAAAGTTTGTATAATCAAAAGTATGTGGTAACCTTTTGAAGAAAGCAATAACGGACACTGAAACAGAGGTACTGAGCTGAAGGGTGCCATTCCACAATTTTTCAGAAAATGCTGAAGCTTCAAACTTGCTTTCATCATCTAATTTAACAGATTGGATTTCACCATTTGCAGCAGACTTGCCAAGACACTCAAGATTAGAACTATCTTCATGTTTTTTAGACAGATCTGTATCTGCAGAAAGATTGTTTGGATTCTGAATAGCAGAAGATGGTTGCAATGTCATCATTTTACCATCATGCCCACAACCTTGAATATTACCACCACTAATATCAGCTAAAGAAACACCAGATGCGGCACTCAACAGTCTTATAACATTTAAGAGATTATCGGTTACAGCCTGTATGTTGTGTATAGATGCATTAACATTGTTCCCAGGTGTTTCATTACTTTTAAATCCAGTGGAACACTCAATATTGCTTCGATTAACATTAGAGGAAGATCCGACCTTATTAGATTCTGCACTGTCAAATTCAACAATCCTATCAGCATCATTATGTTCTTTGACGTTTGAGGTACAGTCAACCTTGTAGAAATCTTCTTCATTAAGAACTTTTTCATTCAAATCCCCAATAACTGCTCCTGGCCTGGGAAAACTGTGCGACCATCTTTGAGATTCAACCAAATTTTTTGATGTGTTCTCATGTGGATCTGAAGTAATAACCTTTGGCTGAACAGACATTGGATATGAATTGCTCCAAAACTCTGGTAAATCAGGACTGTTCTCTACCCTTGGAACATGTGACTGTGAATTATTCACGTGGTGGCTTAAGTCTTGAGTGACTGGAAGAGGACTATTCAATAATTTATGAGTCACTACCTGTGCTTTTGAATCACAATTCTCGTATTGAAAATTTTCTTTTGTCATCAAAGGCGGCCAATTTATTGAATTTTGAGCTGCAAGTGCATTAGAATCACGGATTTCATGCTGGTATGAGCTTTGAATTGGAAGTGGCCAGTCCAACGTTTTATGAGTTCCCCCATGTCCATTGAATTCATGCTTCTCACACCGACTTGAGTCTTCAGTCAACAAAGGTTGCCAATTGAATCCTTTACAGGTTTCAACTTGTGAAGTAGTTTCACGACTATTACACTGGTGGAAGTCTTCTGTCATGGGAGGTAAATCAGAAGGTTCATGAATACGATCCTCTGAAACAGGATACAAAGGAGAAAAAACTTTGTGATTTGGAGACTGCAACCGCCTACTGGAATATGTATATCCAGTATATTCAGAACTTGTTTCACAAAAACCCCTCTCATTTCGAGGCCTTCGTACAACAAAATCGTCCTGATCCAAGAATTCACTTTGCTCAGAATGGCCCTTAAAGGGTTCCCTAGACCGCAAAACTTGGACTGAACCATGACTATCTTTACCATGTATATCAATAGCATTCAGCTTGGGGTTTGAAAATGCAGAAACACCATGCCTCACATTTGGAGCAGGTATGACGCGATGGTGATCACAAGTTACTTTTCTTTTTCTAGATGACTCAGCCAAAAGCTCTCTATCAAAATGCGTAGGCCTGTCACGTAATGGAGAGGAATTACGACTTGGAGACTGCAACCGACCACTGGAAAAAGTATGTCTAGAATATTCAGAGCTCGCTTCATAAAAACCCCTCTCAGTCGAGGTCCGTCTTTCTGCATAGTCATTCTGATCCAGGTATTGACTTTGCTCATGACGCCCCTTGAACTTTGAAGATTCCCTGGAACGCAAAGCTCGGGCAGAACTTTGAAATCCTTTACCATGTAAATCATTCAGCTTAGACTTTGAACATCCAGAAATTCCATGCCTCACATTAGGTGCAGGTACAGCATGACGGTGATCAGAGGATGTTATTTTTCTCTTTCTGGATGACTCGGCCAAAACATCTCTATCAAAGCGTGAAGATTTTTCATACGAAGGTGAGGAAAATTTGTGAACTGGAGAGTGTAACCGCCTACTGGAAGAACCATATCCAGTATATTCAGAGGTTTTTTCATAAAAGTCCCTTGCACTTCGAGACCTTCTTTCTCCATGATCATTGTGATCCCTATATTGATTTTTCTCAGAATATCCCTTATATTTTGAAGTATCCCTAGACCGAGAAACTTGGGAAGGCCTTTGAATTTCTTTATCTTCTAAATCACTAGTATTTGGCTTACGGTTTGGAAATCCAGAAGTGCCATGCCTTGCATTTGGAGCAGGTGGAGCAAGATGGTGATCAACAAATGTTGGTTTTCTTTTTCTAGATGACTCAACAAAAATATCCCTATCAGGACGTGCAGGTAGAAAAGTGAACATATCTTTGTCATATTGGGGTCCTTGAAATGGCCGTGAGGGGCCAGAAGGCTGCATTTTATGTACCTGAGAAATGACTTTTTGTGTCGAAAACCCCCTAGATGCCTTGCACGATTAACTCACTTGTTGAAAGTACCTACGTCAACAACAGTTCTGAAAATTTGACCTATCACTGTAAAAAAAACATGATTTAAAGGCAAATAAGACATACACCTGCAAAATACAAAACGGACAGAGAAAATCGGTAAAACCACTAAGTGCAGACAAGCAATAATAAGCTAGAAGAGTTATAAAAAAGTTAGCTACATCCAAAAACAAGATTCATCTGAAAGATATAAAACAACTACACCTAAAAACAAGATTCGTCTGCCAGATTCAAAACAACTTATCTACACCAGAAAAGAAGATTCACCACGTAGTACAAAATATGCATGAAAAAAACAACAGCCACAACGATACAACAGTACAATGATACTAAAATAATACAACAATGCCATTGCCTTAGTACCAAACGACGATTGGGGTAGGCTACATAAAAATAAATCAGTCTTCGTTAAGATATTAATATAAAGCCACAGAAAGCATTATTTACCATCAGCTAATAAGAAAAATAATGAATTGTTGATCACCTACAAATTAAGGAGTGACCAAACATACAACTGGTTGGCATTCATGAACCACAAGCAAGCATACGTCCATCACGCCATCACCCAATTCCCATGACACCCAACAACTGCAAGAAAAGCATAGTCATCACAAAATGATGTCCAGCGAGTTTTGATAACAGATACAATTTTGCAGACCCCATAATCCATAATAATGCTTTCCACATTTAGTATCATAATCAGTATCTAAAAGATGGAGAACATCCAGTCATCTACGTTGTAGAAATTTTCTTAAGCATAAATTTTAGAAGAAAAAGGAATCCTATATTATCATCAACAATATCAACCCAATATCCCGCTCAAAAATAAATCCTAAATTGTCAACAAAAAAAACTAACCACTATAGCTCATCACTTCTGTTATGAATATGGTGACCTGAGTGCACATTTGATGTGTGCATTCATGTGGTGACTTACGGGATGGAATCCTATGGATGTCTTGAATGGGTGTATTGAGTTTTGTCTTAATGTTTTATGATAGTGGTTAAAGTATGAATTAATGAGGTAATAAAGTATGAGTTAATCATGGGAGTTATGGGACTTTATGAAGAAGTGTGAAGGATTAATTGAAAATGTAGCAAAACTGTCAAAAGATTTCTGAAGGGCTGCTCGACTAGGTCACTCAACCGAGCGAGCTTCAGGGTGGGTTGAGTGAGCACACAGAATGTAACCAGAAACTTCATGTAGTCCGCTCGACCAGGCTGCCCGACCAAGCAAGCCTCTACTTTGGTCGAGCGAACTCTCTGATGCGCCTAGGATGCTGATTTTGACTCTTCAAATGCTTGGGATTGTTTCATTGTCATTTATTCATAGCTTCAATGTACTTTATGTTGCTTAGTGTGATCTATCCTATAAATAGAGAGCCAAACACATAGCCTTTGGTTTTATCTCTTACATTTATTGTAATACTTCATTGTAAGAGTGTTTCTTCATTTAATATAATACAAACAAGCAACTACGCACCACGGAGGACGTAGCCATCATTGGGTGAACCTCCTTAAATCATTGTGTCATTTTTGCATTTGTTTATTTCGTTAAACATTGTTAAGTCATTGAAATCGTAATCGTTCATCAAGTTGCTTCGCATCGTATCGATCCTAGCAATTATTTCAACTTCATCTTAATAAGTCACTACCCAAAAATAACAAAAATGCATTGAAGGTTCATACTTCCTAATAGACAATTGAGATGCAACTTGCAAATGAGCCTTCAGTTTAGAAGGCATGTGCCCAAAGAAGCTTAAATCAAAACTAACTTCAAAAGTCCTTCAACTGATTTCACAGTAAGATTGTCAAGCAACAGTTCTAAGGCTTTGGCCAAACACTCAAGATCAAGAATTACCAGAAGATCTACTTCAAACACCGAATTTTCAAGCCTGAAATGTATAATATATAAAGCAACTCAAAGCCCCTTGCCAAAATAGATGTATAAATATATAATACACCTTCAACCCAACCTCACAAACCTAGTATAATAATTCCATCTCCAAGTATCATTTTTTTTTAATTTCAAGAGCTCAATATCTATAACAAAACCGTCAAACCTAGCATAGTACTTCCAATCCAATTGACATCCTTCATCTTTCACCAAATCGTCAATTAAGATTCAATGTCCACCATTATTTCAGACACTCTTATTGCACTCAATTCCAATAAAAGGTCAGCAAGGCAGCCCATTAATTCAATTACTTCAAGAAGACAAAGATTCTCAAAGCAAAAATCAATCTTCAACTCTGAAATATATCAATTCCATTATATCACACTAATTCAACTGTACTTAAAGTTCACAATAACAAACCATCCAAGGATCTCATTTACGGAAGATTGTCACCAACTTCCCACTCAAGTAAATTTTTACCAAACCCTATCTAGAAAAAAGAGCAGTATAATAACCACTTCAATTTTAATTACAATCCAGAACACCCAAAAAAAACCTAACAATTCCATACTATCACCACTGGAAGAAAATGACACCTTGAATTATAGACAAGAAAATTTCATATTTTCCTAAACTATGACTACATTAAATTAAAAGTAAATTGCATATTCCAAGCTGATAGAAGGCACATACATTTTCCTCAATACATTCAAGAAAAATCAAAGTAAAACCCTTAAAAATTCAATCTAAGATATTTTTCACAGGACTTCAAGCATTCAAAACATTTAATATCACACCTCTTGAACGGTTGATGGAACAATCTTGCCGAAATTTGAACAACCAGCTATCAAATAATACTCAAAATATATTTTTTTTAAAAAAAACCAACAAATTCAAATAAAACCCTAATTGAAACGAACAAAAGACTAATTTACAATTAAATTTATGCAAAAAATTGGTAGGTGCAAAAGAAGTGTACAAACCCTGAGAATGTATAGATTGAAATTCACATGTATTTCTTCGAGAAAGGGGTGAAAACCTGAATTGCATGTATCACGAAAATCAATGGAGAAGGTGGCGTAGGAGGAGTTGAGTAAGAAATGGGAGTGAAGTTTGAGAAACTAAATTTGAACGAAGGGTGTGCATTATATGCTCATTTTCTTCATGGTGATAAAATTTGGCCGCTAACTTGTTAAATTTTCAATCGATTGGAATTAGAGTTGCTTGTTAGTTGTTACCCTTTAGACTAGATCCATCCGACTTAAAAAATCGATTGACTTAGATAATAATCATACTATCAACTAAAAAAACGATAAAATTCTATGTGGCATGCTCACAATGATTGGTCACATGGAATAATTTTTGGATTTTTGCTATATTTAGTAATAATATAATTAATTAATTGCTATATGTATTAAACTAAATAATGTAAAGTTAATTTTATTTTATTAAACTAAAACAAATTCACCAATCATACTATTAACTAAAAGAACTAAAAGAATTTATTAAACTAAATTGAATGAAATTGAGTAAATCAATAAAATGCATTTAATCTTGACCAATTTTTCTACCATTAAATTATCTTTGAGTAATATTTTTTTGGAAAAATTACCTAGAATAATTCAAACTATTCATGATTTTCCTACAATAATCCCACCTATTGATTAACCATGAATAATCCCAACTTTGAGGGGTATTTTCCTAGAGTAAGCTTGGGTAACCCGATGACCTGCTATAGTAGGTAATTCACCAAAAAAATAAATTAAATATTAATTCAAAATTAGAAAATATATTTGAAAATTTACATAAAAAATTCTAAATAATAAAAAAAATCATAAATTTTTTATGAACATTTTTTCAACATTTTTTTGATATTTTTTTAAATTTATCTTTTTTTAAAAAAAAAAATAAAACTTACTATAGCAAGTCATCCGGTCACCGGGTTTTACTCTAGGAAAATGCCCCTCAAAGTTGAGATTATTCATGGTTAATCAATAGTTGGGATTATTGTAGGAAAATCGTGAATAGTTTGTGTTTCGGTTAAGAAACGGTCGAATTTGTAAAAGGGGAAGTTTAGGGGAAGTACCTTCAGTTGTAAGGAAGTGGGAAGATCTGACCTCCGCGTGCGGTGTTCCTGCAACCACAAGGAAAGCTAACCCGGGGGCCTATGTCCCGGAAGGGCTCTCCGATGCTTAAGTCAGATTCAGGAAAAGGTGAATGTAATAAGTGTTTAGAGTAAGATTGCGTAACCTGATCATTGGAGACGATTCTTCCTTTTAAAGGGGAACGTTCGTGGAAGTTACTTCTGTACCGGCAGTTATTTCCGTGTCGATAACCGCTACAGTTTTCAGAAGTGTAAGGGACATAGTGGAGGGCGGTTATCCGGGATAGAGAAGTTATGTGTGGAATCGTCCTTGACCGGTTAACTGCTGCTTCAGTTACGGTCTTCATGTATAATCAGAATTAATGATGTTGACTTTATTTGGCATACCTTGACCTTTGACTTGTTGACCAAGGGTATTCTGGACCTTTTACGTAATTGTGATTTATGATCCCCAACATTAGCCCCACACATATAGGGCGAGGAGATGGTCTTGGCCTGTATGTGGAAGAACGTTACTCGAATTTTTAAGCCTCAATCTCGAGCTTTTTCAACCTTGATGCTTTGGAAATTAATTTGATGTCATACTTTGAAGGGCCGAAATATCACAATTTGATGGTCTTGGCACTCACGCAAGTTATTCCCATTAAACTTCTTAAGCCCAAAGGACATTTAAGATTTTGTAAAAAAATCCGAATGTCTGCGAGATTCGGCCCCGGCTTTTTTGGTATTTTCCACCATACTTAGTTTTTTCTAGGTGAAAACTTTTGGGAATCATGAGGAGGGGGTCCGAATGTATCAATATGCGGCCCATGAAGGAAATTTTTGCTTGACAACTTTTTCAAGACAAATTTGGCCCACAACCATTTAATTAGGCAATGGACTTAGAGATTTTTGCTTGACAACTTTTTCAAGACAAATTCGGCCCACAAGTCCCAATTTTCATCAAAGGGGTCCGAATCATCTAGTATTCGGCCCTTGGTTGTTCAATTTCAAGCCTTTCCCTCTTGATTCCATATAGGGGTCCGAAACATGTATGTTTCGGCCTAAGTGTTTACAATTTCGAGCCTTTAAATCACAAAGCTTTAGAATATAATAAGGGGGTCCGAAACTGGTGTGTTTCAGCCTTGTTTGAGGTGAACAAAGAAAAGGGGGTCCGAATTATCTTGGATTCGGCCCTTGATAGCAAAAATGAGACTTAGCCCCAAAAAAGCGTTATTTGGGAAAAAATAAAGGGGTCCGAAACTAGTGTGTTTCAGCCCTAGATATTATACTTAAAAGCTTTTCAATGTCCCAGCGTTAGAATCCAATCAGGGGGTCCGAAACTAATATGTTTCGGCCACTTTAGTATACTTAGACATTAAAATAAATGCCACAAAAATATCCTTGTACAAACAATAGGTGTCCGAATTATGGGAAATTCGGCCAGGGAAGTATACTTTGGTATACTTAGAAGATTTAGCCCCAAATATCTTATTTAGGGTAAAGGGGTCCGAATTGTATCTAATTCGGCCCTAGAAGTATAATTTGATATACTTGCAACATTTAGCCCCAAAAACACTTTATTTGGGGAAGAAAGGGGGTCCGAATTGTATCTAATTCGGCCCTAGAAGTATAATTTGATATACTTGCAACATTTAGCCCCAAAAACACTTTATTTGGGGAAGAAAGAGGGTCCGAATTGTATCTAATTCGGCCCTAGAAGTATAATTTGATATACTTGCGACATTTAGCCCCAAAAACACTTTATTTGGGGAAGAAAGGGGGTCCGAATTGTATCTAATTCGGCCCTAGAAGTATAATTTGATATACTTGCGACATTTAGCCCCAAAAACACTTTATTTGGGGAAGAAAGGGGGTCCGAATTGTATCTAATTCGGCCCTAGAAGTATTATTTGATATACTTGCGACATTTAGCCCCAAAAACACTTTATTTGGGGAAGAAAGGGGGTCCGAATTGTATCTAATTCGGCCCTAGAAGTATAATTTGATATACTTGCGACATTTAGCCCCAAAAACACTTTATTTGGGGAAGAAAGGGGGTCCGAATTGTATTTAATTCGGCCCTATGTATACTTAGGTATACTTAATAGCTTGACCCCAAAATACATTTTTTGGGGAAGAGAGAAGGGGGTCCGAATAGAGCATAATTCGGCCCTTATGTGTACATAGGTACACTTAGATGATTTAGCCCCGAAATCAACTTATTTTGGGGGGGTCCGACTCATAGGAGTCTCTGAATTTAAAGACAAGATATAATAACTTGGCTTGATAGAACATAGGTTCATATTAAGCTCACTAGAGGGGTCAGACTCATAGGAGCCTCTGACCACAAGACAACAAATAGCAACCAAGAATTCCACATGTATCAAAGTAAATTCGGAATTTGTGCAATTCTTTGCAAATCAAATATGAACATAGGTTCATATTATAAAGCCAACATCAAAGTCTAACAGTAACAATATAACAGTAAACGGTGTTCGACTAAATAGTTCAAAAGTAGAAGATAACAGGAATCAGGAAATAGTTCAGAAAATAACTTGCAAATTTTTGCCCTCAACTTGCTTTTTGTCACCGTCACGGTTGAGGAAACGGTCCAACTTCCCTTCCTCCGCGTATTTGTGTAAAATTTTCTTCAATTCACGGCAGTTGGGAAGGGTATGGCCATGTTCCTTGTGATATTCACACCACAAATCCATGTTTCTGCGGTATTTGGGTGTGGGAATGGCAGCAGGGGCAGGCAACTTGTAACAACCCATCTTTATATGACGTCATTACTGTATTATTATAATAATTTTTGGAGATTTTAGAATTTAATTAAATTATGTTCGACTTAGTTTTAATAGATTCGTGTCCCACATGAATATTTAAATGTTATATTTGTGTTAAAAATAGAGTTGTGATTATTAAAATAATGAGATTCGAATAAAATTAATATTTTCTTATTTATTTAATTTGTGAACACATGATAGTAAGTTGTCTTAGTAAAGTTTTCTTTTAAAAGACTCACCTTAATAAAGAGATGGGCTAGGGTTTAAGTGAGACCACAAATTCCCATTCCTTTTCACAAAGCTAACCGGTCCTCTCCCTTCCCTTTGAGCCGCCAGTGAGCAGCAGCTGCAGTGCCGCCGCCAGCAACCAGCCGGCCTGTTGCACGGCCCCCACAGCAGCCCGGTTCCTCTTCCTTCCCCCACGACAGTAGTGAACAGCAGCCGACTCGTTTCTTCCCTTCCACGAGCAGCAACCGTGCTGTACTGGGCGCCTCATACCCTCACACGAAGCAGCAACACCTCCACAAGGGGTTGTGCCGCCTCTGTGCACGCCCTAGTTGTGCTAACCACCACCACAAGCCCTTGCCTTCACTCCTCTTCTCTATCTCTATAATTGTGAACCATCTCCTCTTTTACTTTATTAATTTTTTTTAGCTTTTATTTGTAGTTTTATTAAGTGTGTTGAATTTGGTGTTGGTTTTGTATTAAGTTATTGAATCTTTTGTTGGGTAAGAGTTAGATTGATGAATTGAACCTATTTATGATTTAGGGTTTGAAATTTGATGAGAAATTACGGGTTGTGTGTTGATTTTGTATCAATTATATTCAATCTTATTGTGGGTGATGATTAAAGATGTTATTTTTGAACAATGAAGTGATTATGATTTAATTTAGGGATGAAATTTTATTGTTGTGTGTGCTTATGTTCTATGTTGGTGGTGTGATGATTAATTGGATAATTTCATAAGTTGTTTTGATGCCTAATTGTGTTTGTTAAAGGTTAATGAGGTTACAAATACACAATTTTCATAAGTCATGAGCATGGTGTCTAATTTATTGTTGAGAGTTACTAAAGTTACTTGTTGATGTTTTGATTGTAACTCTTCTGACTTTGGAAAATATAATTAATGATATAGCGACATGATATCTTTAAGAATTGTCTTTATCGTCATATTAGTGTCATATTAACATTGTAAGATTCTACTGTGATTTGTTATATTTTTTTTAGTAACGTGAATGAATATAACTCAAATTTAGTTGATATATATGAACGATGCACAAAATCCTTTTGTTCTTAAATTGATGGAAAGACTTGCGCTGGCGTTAAGTTAATGACCATGACTTGTGATGAATGAAATGTGTGTGTGCTAGAGAAATCGAAAACTCATATTAAATGAGTTATAGTGGTTACTTTGGAATTTAGCTGGTATGACAAAGTAGATAAGTGGACTTATTAGCTCTACTCCTAACTTATATAGGTGTCCATTTCATAAGAGGAAAGTAGAACCTTAGTTGGGTGACTTTTGTAACTTTTGGTCGTGCAGCGATGCTTGCAGGTACGTACACGCAGTAACTATCCTTATATGCAATTGCTTTAAGACTTTATTATTATCGTGATAATATGCCCTGTATCGAAACTATGAACTACTAGCGAATACATTTCATATGAAGAGTTATCGATCATGAAATCCTCGCGCTTAGAATAGTTTAGTGAATGAGAGTATTGATAGAAGTCGGAAACCACCCCCTTATTTATTCGAGAATTGGATTATGCCTTACTCGGATTAGAATGATTCCTTATAAGTGAATTTCATATTTTATTTGAGTTGCTCAGTGGGTTTTCGGCGTTCTGCTATCCCAGGGCTTTCATTAATAGTCAAAAGCGGGGGTTATTTCCCCCTTTGATAAAGTACTAAATTATGATTAGTTGGCGTGACTCAACTGGATTATATCCCGTTGATTTAATAGTCCCCTAGGTGAGGTTCGACGGGACCACCGTAAGGGGGGTAAGAGCATACTTTGTCAATTGGGCGCCGGGTGGCCGATAACGCCCCTTGACCGAGGTGTCACCATGCGGGCCTTGCAAACCCCAATATGGTTGCCTCTCCACTGGATTAGTACCCCAGTGCAAAGTTGTTAAAATCGTGATTCTACTTAGAATCGTTTGGAGAGGTAAAATCGAATCGGTAGAATCGAATCGTAGAATCGTACGATTCTACAAATAAACTTAAAAATAATAAAATATCTAGTTTCTTACCATTATTATCCATTCAAAAGTATTTCAGTTTATGAATTAAAGTTTATTTGACTTTATTTTTAAGAATATAACGAAAACTTTTCAATAATTTGTTTAAATCTACATACCGATCAAGAAATTTGTTTTTAAAAAGTTTTCATGATGGAAAACTTAAAATTTATGTGTACTTGTGAAAGAGATTAGTAAAATATGGTACATAAGAAAAATTAAAAAATAATTTATACTATATTAGTAGAATCGGATCGTTAAATCGTAGAATCGTAGAATCGTGTTATGATTCTACCTCTAAATATTTTATTCCAACTAGAATCGTAAGATTCTACAACTTTAAGATTCTAACTGCGATTCAAATCGCTCGCTTGTTTTTGGATCGTAAAATCGTAGAATCGTAGGTTAGAATCGCGATTTTAACAACCATGCCCCAGTGTTAGTTTCCCGAAGGTAGGACCCGAAAGGGTCAGCTGGAGGGGGTATGAGCTCATACTTTACCATGGGCGCCGGGTGGCCGATAACGCCCATGGCCATGTCACTATGCCATGAAGTAAAGAAAAGATCTACTGATAGAATGTTACTTATTCATAGAAAGCTTACTCATTGATTATTCAATGATAGAGTAGTTATGCTAGTGAGGACTGCACCTAAGCTAAGTTACCTCAAAGGAATTATCAGTCTCAAAGAAGGGCTATGAATACGCTTACTCTAAGATAGAGAAGCTCTATAGGGTCACACGTTAGATACTCTGTAATTCCTTGGTTGAATTGATACTACGCGTGTTCTGCAAGAATTTATGTTTTGAGAAGATAAATGTGAAGACTCACATGCTATCCTAGAAGCATAGGTGGACGGTAAACGATTACTATTTGGGCTTGTGTCCTATGAAATCATCTCATGTTGTTGTGTAACATAATGTTATCTACTGGTTGGTCTTATTATATTTGGTGCTAGTTACTGACGTACGTGTTTGTGTTTATGTTTGTTTGTTTGATGACTTTCTATGATTGTCCTGCTATGACACATTGGCCTTGGTATGATGTCGAGCAGCAGGAGGATCATGGACAGTCGTAGCAGGTATCGAAGCTTCTTTTTGCATTGCATTGCATTGGGGAAGAGTGATAAGGGCGAAGAACAACCCGTGTCATACTGTTATTCTTTTATTTTGTAGTTCTTATTTATCTTTTGCAAATTTTGGTTGTATACGTTTGTTAGGAGGCCTCGTGTCCTCCTTTGCATATTTGTACTTCCGCTATGTAGTTGTAACGTTGTATGGTTTAGAGTGTTAAGTCAACTTAAAACGCAAGCGCTGACACCGGAACCACGATCCATGCTTGGCATGTTGTTTTGAGAAGCCGGCGATGAATCATTCCGCCGTGATATAGTTTTGATAGGCCATTGATGCCTTTGTTTTATTAGGTTATAAATAACATTTTCTTTCTACAAAAAGGCGCACAATTTTAGGGTAGATGCTGCCGAAATTTCCGCTCACCTTTTTAAAGTAATCATTAAATGTTTCCTAAATTCTTTTCCTTTTCTTTTATGTAACACCCGAATTTCCTTCCATGCTTCACGATTTTGGTTTCGTTTAAGGGGTCGGAAATTCAGGGGTGTTACAGGTGGTATCAGAGCTAGTGGTTCCTATTTTCGACGCTTTGTGTTTTCAAGTTCGTTGAAAAATTGCTTGAAGTTAGAAGTTATTCGTGAGAGTTTGGGTAGATAAGGGATAAGTGCATATTACATATACATGCATAATGATTGTCATTGCACGTGCATACATATATATGATATTCCCTGTTGATGGTGACTGGTGAGGATAGTATAAACTTCAGTCCTATGTGTATGGATATTCGTTTATGTGAATAGTTTTCCATAAGGCTTTTTGATTCTTGATATGGTAAAATACTAGATTTTCAATCTTTAATTATTTGATTGAACATTTTCATGAATCCAGTGCATTCATTCATTATAGTATTTGATGTGATGGTTAAAGTCCTTTTGAATATGATTAATACGCGTGAAAATAGGATTGATTGTGAGTGATTTGAACAAGAATCTATACATGGATACTAACATAGGAGTTTGACAAGATTATAAATGAAATTAATTGACTCGATAATTGATGTGATAGCCTGTAAGTAGAGTCTTAATCAATATATTAAGGATAATATTATTGCTTTTGAAGTCAAGTTGGTGTTTTAGGTAAATCATATGTTAATGGTTTTGTTCATGTTGCTGAATTGGTAAGAAAATATTCACACCTTGGAGTAATGCTTAGTTTCAAATAGTGCGCCTTGCTTTTGTGCCTCGGTACGCCTCTCGCATTTTAAAACTAAAGAGTTGTGTAAATTGGAGACCATTAGTTATTGTCTTGGATCATTGACGATATGTGGATAAGTATGGATTCAAATGATATTGTATGAATATTAATATTGATGGAGTATGTTAGAATATGAAGAATCGGATGTTGTTAATGCATGAATGACATTAGAAAATCAGACAAGAAATTCGAGTGGTTCGAACTCACTTATCATTTTATTTTGTTTTGGTTGTAATGATTCTCTATATCTCTTGTTCTAAGTTTTAATCATAAGTATGAAGTTATTATGCATTAGGAGTATTGTTCAAACGGGTACCGATTCAATATCTTCCTTTGAAGTTATAATTAATCTGAGACGACTTTGGAGTTAAGTGTTGTCAAATTCAAGCAGGTCTTATGTTAATTGTGATTGCAGTTTTAAGCTTGCTAATAATTGGTCATAGAACATTGATGTTAAGTTTCAGTGTGACATGATTGTGCTTATTGACATAAATCTTCAAATTTCTACAAGAAATGAATTTAATGATTTTGTGATGCATGTTCGAGTTGATTGGATCATGTAATATATTTGTTAGTTCTAAGTCAATATCGTACGCTTGAAGTGAGACGTTAATGTAATATAAGTGTAGTTCTAAGTTTTTAATCATGTGTACAAAGTTTTATGCACTCAAGCTATGAACGATTAAATTAAAAGTTCACCCTTTATTTTAGTTATCAAAGAGTTTGAACTAATTTTTAGACGGTTTCACTATTTTGCATCACATTAAGGTTCTGTACTCTTAATCGTGTTTATAACAGATTAAATTTTTTTGGCGATAATCTGAGCTCTTTTGTTATGTAAGAAGTTTTAGATATATATACTTCAAGTGTATTACCACCAAAAAAAAAAAAAAGCCTCCAGTTTGGTTTTAATTCATTTACCCTACTAAATTGGTTCGAAAATGTGTTTTGACCCCTCTAGTAAGTCTAAATCTGTTTACAAATAATTTTCCATTGATTGCTCAATGAAATCGAGTCTAATATGTAAAGTAGTATTATGGCTGTGAACGTATAAGTATTAACCACAGTAACCTGCCAAATGTGGTACATATATAATCGGATTATAACCTGAAACATGTATTGTGTCTTGAGTTATTAATTTTATATGTTAATCTACTAATCGAGTCATGATGTATGATTTAATATGCTATATTGTGATTTGATCCATATGATCGATGAAAAGAGCATTTCATGTCATGCAAAAGGATAGGATTATGTTATGACACTTAAAATTACTAAGTTAAATATATGGAGCTGAGATCACGTATTGATGTATCACCATCTAAGTATAACCATGTTGGTTATTATTAAATCATACTTAAGTAATTGGTGTATTATATGTAACATGTCGTATAATTTGTGACGTGGTAGCATGAGTGTGAGTTTTGTTTAGTCATGCATCGAATCATGGATTATAATCAAGAGGTTATGTAAAGGCTTATAGTATGTTTAAAAGTAAAGCGATTATGTACGAGGTAACGTGAAAGATTAATTATTAATGTGTAACTCATACAAGTGCTCGGAAGTGTCAAGCATAGTTAGGGGTAACGTCTAATTGACCCTAGTATCTTCAGTAAAAGATCTTCAGTTAGGTTTTGAAAAATCTTGCAAGTATGAGTGCCTGGAAGTGATGATAACCTTTCCACATTATGGTGTGTTTGACCACAAACCACACCTATCTTCGTTGCATTTTTTTTTTCGAAGTTATCAATAGTAGTAATTATCTTATTAGTATAATACATTGGATTGGATTGTGTCATGTTCCTTGGATTAAGTGCAAAGACCTAGAGAAATATATGTTTATTGTGGTATGGATCATTTTGGGAATATTGGTTAAGTTTTGATAATCCAAATATAGTATTACTGGGTTGTTACTATGGAGTTGAAGGGTTCCATTGATGGGATAGTTATGGACGTGGTAACTGAATCACTACTAATGCTCTATATTGTCTCGTTCAAAAGTTTATCGTAGAATGTCTTCTAAAATGTATAACTTAACTAATGATTCAATTGCATAACTAAAGTTCTCATTTACATATATAATAAAACTCACTAACGTTTTAAAGTAAAGCATTGAGTGTTTGATTTGTTTAAGATAAACTTGTCAAGTTAATATAAACATTTTTTTTTCTTTTAAAAGTAAACTGAGTGGTTAAAGTATTAAAGGGAGGTTACTATCTTTTTTTTATTTTAAATAGGAGTTTTAGTAGCATACAATTATATCCTAAAACTTGTATATGTTAAGAAATCTTGAAATTAACTTATATCATGTTATTATTTTAGTATGAATTTAAAATATATGTCCACTAGTAGTGACAATGGTTGTTAAATTCTACTTTGGAATCAATTTTGCTATCTCTATCCCATCAACTTTATCTGTGCCTTTGTTAAACATTTGAGTGATTCTCTTGAAGCTTGTTCTGAAGTAAAATGGTTATTATTTTGGGGTTATGACAATTGAACTAAACTTTCTTTACAAGTCCTAATAATACGTTATTTCACGTAATGATTGTGTTATCTCATGTTATCCAATCATCTAAATTCAACATACTGCATTGAAGTCATACAACGTATTAGCTTCCATGAATATGGTAACTCGATACGACTAGTGTCACTTAGTGAAATCCCTTATTCAGTCATAGTTACTTTAATTGTTCTAGCATGACCTTGCTCACTATAAAATATTTTGAGATATTTGTTACTCTAAGATCTACGCTATTATCCATCCCTTCATATATGATATTTGAAATGTGTAACTTGAAGTAAAGCGAATTAAGCAAATGTCTCATCGAGTCGACTGTTCTATAAGATAAATAAGTAAGAAAAAAAAGGGGTTGTGATGTTTAGTAAACTTGAAAGATGGTTTACTACAGGTTATGATGCGTTAACTATGAGAGATTACTATTGAGGGTTTCGCCCGATGAAAAGAGTATTAAGAATTATTAGTAAAAGCAAGTCAAGCACGAAATTCGTAGGACCTTATAAAGTCATAGAGAAGATTCAGATTGTCCTATTTTGAGGTTAGTTGAGTTACGAGGTCGTAACTAAGTTTTAAGGGGGGTAGAATGCGATTGAATTTCGCGCGTTTTCACGCATTTTCGCCTTTATGATATCAACTTATTACAAATTCACATGCTTTTGTGTGGTAGTTTGAATCAATTTGTGTGATATTTACATGCTTACATGCTATTGATGGGTTGTTTAAGTTAATTTGTGTCATAACTTCATGCTTTGCTCAGTTAATCGTGTCGATTTTGGCGATTATAAATACTTGAAACTAAGTATGTACAACTATTTTGATAGATTGAGTATCCTTTTGATAAAAGAGTCGGTAAGACACGATCTCTGAGTTCATTCTTAGACTTAAAACTGTTCAAAACACCTTCTTGAGTTATTGAAACTGCAAATTTTCGTGACTAATTTTCATTGTTACTCTAGTTTCGGGGACGAAACTTCTTTTAAGGGGGGTAGTCTGTAACAACCCATCTTTATATGACGTCATTACTGTATTATTATAATAATTTTTGGAGATTTTAGAATTTAATTAAATTATGTTCGACTTAGTTTTAATAGATTCGTGTCCCACATGAATATTTAAATGTTATATTTGTGTTAAAAATAGAGTTGTGATTATTAAAATAATGAGATTCGAATAAAATTAATATTTTCTTATTTATTTAATTTGTGAACACATGATAGTAAGTTGTCTTAGTAAAGTTTTCTTTTAAAAGACTCACCTTAATAAAGAGATGGGCTAGGGTTTAAGTGAGACCACAAATTCCCATTCCTTTTCACAAAGCTAACCGGTCCTCTCCCTTCCCTTTGAGCCGCCAGTGAGCAGCAGCTGCAGTGCCGCCGCCAGCAACCAGCCGGCCTGTTGCACGGCCCCCACAGCAGCCCGGTTCCTCTTCCTTCCCCCACGACAGTAGTGAACAGCAGCCGACTCGTTTCTTCCCTTCCACGAGCAGCAACCGTGCTGTACTGGGCGCCTCATACCCTCACACGAAGCAGCAACACCTCCACAAGGGGTTGTGCCGCCTCTGTGCACGCCCTAGTTGTGCTAACCACCACCACAAGCCCTTGCCTTCACTCCTCTTCTCTATCTCTATAATTGTGAGCCATCTCCTCTTTTACTTTATTAATTTTTTTTAGCTTTTATTTGTAGTTTTATTAAGTGTGTTGAATTTGGTGTTGGTTTTGTATTAAGTTATTGAATCTTTTGTTGGGTAAGAGTTAGATTGATGAATTGAACCTATTTATGATTTAGGGTTTGAAATTTGATGAGAAATTACGGGTTGTGTGTTGATTTTGTATCAATTATATTCAATCTTATTGTGGGTGATGATTAAAGATGTTATTTTTGAACAATGAAGTGATTATGATTTAATTTAGGGATGAAATTTTATTGTTGTGTGTGCTTATGTTCTATGTTGGTGGTGTGATGATTAATTGGATAATTTCATAAGTTGTTTTGATGCCTAATTGTGTTTGTTAAAGGTTAATGAGGTTACAAATACACAATTTTCATAAGTCATGAGCATGGTGTCTAATTTATTGTTGAGAGTTACTAAAGTTACTTGTTGATGTTTTGATTGTAACTCTTCTGACTTTGGAAAATATAATTAATGATATAGCGACATGATATCTTTAAGAATTGTCTTTATCGTCATATTAGTGTCATATTAATATTGTAAGATTCTACTGTGATTTGTTATATTTTTTTTAGTAACGTGAATGAATATAACTCAAATTTAGTTGATATATATGAACGATGCACAAAATCCTTTTGTTCTTAAATTGATGGAAAGACTTGCGCTGGCGTTAAGTTAATGACCATGACTTGTGATGAATGAAATGTGTGTGTGCTAGAGAAATCGAAAACTCATATTAAATGAGTTATAGTGGTTACTTTGGAATTTAGCTGGTATGACAAAGTAGATAAGTGGACTTATTAGCTCTACTCCTAACTTATATAGGTGTCCATTTCATAAGAGGAAAGTAGAACCTTAGTTGGGTGACTTTTGTAACTTTTGGTCGTGCAGCGATGCTTGCAGGTACGTACACGCAGTAACTATCCTTATATGCAATTGCTTTAAGACTTTATTATTATCGTGATAATATGCCCTGTATCGAAACTATGAACTACTAGCGAATACATTTCATATGAAGAGTTATCGATCATGAAATCCTCGCGCTTAGAATAGTTTAGTGAATGAGAGTATTGATAGAAGTCGGAAACCACCCCCTTATTTATTCGAGAATTGGATTATGCCTTACTCGGATTAGAATGATTCCTTATAAGTGAATTTCATATTTTATTTGAGTTGCTCAGTGGGTTTTCGGCGTTCTGCTATCCCAGGGCTTTCATTAATAGTCAAAAGCGGGGGTTATTTCCCCCTTTGATAAAGTACTAAATTATGATTAGTTGGCGTGACTCAACTGGATTATATCCCGTTGATTTAATAGTCCCCTAGGTGAGGTTCGACAGGACCACCGTAAGGGGGGTAAGAGCATACTTTGTCAATTGGGCGCCGGGTGGCCGATAACGCCCCTTGACCGAGGTGTCACCATGCGGGCCTTGCAAACCCCAATATGGTTGCCTCTCCACTGGATTAGTACCCCAGTGTTAGTTTCCCGAAGGTAGGACCCGAAAGGGTCAGCTGGAGGGGGTATGAGCTCATACTTTACCATGGGCGCCGGGTGGCCGATAACGCCCATGGCCATGTCACTATGCCATGAAGTAAAGAAAAGATCTACTGATAGAATGTTACTTATTCATAGAAAGCTTACTCATTGATTATTCAATGATAGAGTAGTTATGCTAGTGAGGACTGCACCTAAGCTAAGTTACCTCAAAGGAATTATCAGTCTCAAAGAAGGGCTATGAATACGCTTACTCTAAGATAGAGAAGCTCTATAGGGTCACACGTTAGATACTCTGTAATTCCTTGGTTGAATTGATACTACGCGTGTTCTGCAAGAATTTATGTTTTGAGAAGATAAATGTGAAGACTCACATGCTATCCTAGAAGCATAGGTGGACGGTAAACGATTACTATTTGGGCTTGTGTCCTATGAAATCATCTCATGTTGTTGTGTAACATAATGTTATCTACTGGTTGGTCTTATTATATTTGGTGCTAGTTACTGACGTACGTGTTTGTGTTTATGTTTGTTTGTTTGATGACTTTCTATGATTGTCCTGCTATGACACATTGGCCTTGGTATGATGTCGAGCAGCAGGAGGATCATGGACAGTCGTAGCAGGTATCGAAGCTTCTTTTTGCATTGCATTGCATTGGGGAAGAGTGATAAGGGCGAAGAACAACCCGTGTCATACTGTTATTCTTTTATTTTGTAGTTCTTATTTATCTTTTGCAAATTTTGGTTGTATACGTTTGTTAGGAGGCCTCGTGTCCTCCTTTGCATATTTGTACTTCCGCTGTGTAGTTGTAACGTTGTATGGTTTAGAGTGTTAAGTCAACTTAAAACGCAAGCGCTGACACCGGAACCACGATCCATGCTTGGCATGTTGTTTTGAGAAGCCGGCGATGAATCATTCCGCCGTGATATAGTTTTGATAGGCCATTGATGCCTTTGTTTTATTAGGTTATAAATAACATTTTCTTTCTACAAAAAGGCGCACAATTTTAGGGTAGATGCTGCCGAAATTTCCGCTCACCCTTTTAAAGTAATCATTAAATGTTTCCTAAATTCTTTTCCTTTTCTTTTATGTAACACCCGAATTTCCTTCCATGCTTCACGATTTTGGTTTCGTTTAAGGGGTCGGAAATTCAGGGGTGTTACACAACTGGTCCCGGATGGCGTAGAAAATGTCTTTTCTATTACGGTTAAACCTGGCCTCAAAACCATCATCATTAGCGTCTCTGGGAGGATACTTCCGGTCTCGATCAGGCCTACCGGATCCTCTCTTGGAGTTCTGATCATCATGCCTTGATTTGTCTCGAACGTCTGCCATTGTATCGTTCTTTCTTTTTCTGGATGCAGGATCCAGTTGTTGGCAGATGTCCGATGCGGTGACAAAACTTCGTGCTTGTCTCATTGCCTCAGCATAGGACTTTACTTGGTTTTCCAGGAGTTGGAACTTCAATTTATGTGTTCTCATGCCGTTGATCAGAGCCGAAACAGCAATCGACTCTTCCAAGTCTGTAACCGCCAGCACTCCGTCATGGAACCGCTGGAGGTAGGCGGATAGAGACTCTCCATCCTGTTGTGTGATGCTTAACAGATGGAAGTTAGATTTTTCTTGTCTTTTCGATGCAGTGAAGTGACTGAGAAACTTGGCCTCGAGTTCAGAGAAACTATGTATGCTTCCGTTAGGAAGCGATGTAAACCATGTCAGGGCTAGGCCTGTGAGGGTGATCGGAAAGAACTTGCATAGGAGAGAAGGGTCCGTTGTATACAGAACCATGACGTTCTTGTAGGCAATCATGTGTTCTTCAGGACATTGACTACCAGAGAATGGAGGTATGGTGGGCACCTTTATTTTAGACGGATTAAGCGTGGCTAGAATGTCCGCTGATAAGGGAGAGTTCAGTAACATAGGCGCTTCCCTCTCGCGAGGGTTAGTAGAGGATTCTGCCACATAGTCTGTAACCGCCCGATCCTGAAAATTTCTGGATCTTTGTCGTCTTCTCCCATCTATGAAGCTTTGAACATTACTGCTTCTTTCTCTCCGGCGACTGTCGAGGTGAGTCCTCAGATCGCTCGTATGTCTTCTGGAGGAAATACAGTGAGAGTTATCTCTTTTGGAAGGAATCGGTTGCGAAGTTTTTGCCCGGGAATGGGCTGGATTCTCATCGACCTCCTGTCGAACTCGTTCGGAAGGAGCATTGTTCTGTTCTGCAACCAGTGCTCGCAAATCCTGGATTTGCTGTGTCATTGTCGCTAAAGTGGCATTAATGTCTGGATTGTTCGGGGCCGCAGAGGGCTATTGGGTAGCCACATTGCGCAACTGTTCAGCAAAGGTTCGGGACAGGTTGTTGGCAAGAGCGTCAAGATCCTGCCTTGTAACTGGTCGGTTTTCACGTTGCGAAGTGGAAGTGTCAGTGCTGCTGGCAACAGACGCTTCTTTGGTATTTGTTCTTCTCGGTGCCATGTCTTAGACTTTGGGTGGAGTTTCTGGTGTTTTGAAGGATAATACTTCTGTCTTCCCCACAGACGGCGCCAAACTGTTTCGGTTAAGAAACGGTCGAATTTGTAAAAGGGGAAGTTTAGGGGAAGTACCTTCAGTTGTAAGGAAGTGGGAAGATCTGACCTCCGCGTGCGGTGTTCCTGCAACCACAAGGAAAGCTAACCCGGGGGCCTATGTCCCGGAAGGGCTCTCCGATGCTTAAGTCAGATTCAGGAAAAGGTGAATGTAATAAGTGTTTAGAGTAAGATTGCGTAACCTGATCATTGGAGACGATTCTTCCTTTTAAAGGGGAACGTTCGTGGAAGTTACTTCTGTACCGGCGGTTATTTCCGTGTCGATAACCGCTACGGTTTTCAGAAGTGTAAGGGACATAGTGGAGGGCGGTTATCCGGGACATAGAGAAGTTATGTGTGGAATCGTCCTTGACCGGTTAACTGCTGCTTCAGTTACGGTCTTCATGTATAATCAGAATTAATGATGTTGACTTTATTTGGCATACCTTGACCTTTGACTTGTTGACCAAGGGTATTCTGGACCTTTTACGTAATTGTGATTTATGATCCCCAACAGTTTGGATTATTCTAGGTAATTTTTCCTATTTTTTTATAGTTAAATTTTGAGTAAACTAGAAAATATATATATATATATATATATATATATATATATATATATATATATATATATATATATATATATATATATATATATATATATATATATATATATATATATATATATATATATATATCATATATTCTAGAATTACAAATTTAGTCTATACATATATTGTCAAATCATATCATACTATTAACTAAAAGAACTGGAAAATTCCAGGTGGCATGCTCACAATGATTCGTCACATGGAATTATATTTGGAGTCTTGCTGTATTTATTAATAATATGATTAATTAATTGTTGTATTTATTAAATTAAATATGGTAAAGTTGATTTTATTTTATTAAACTAAAACAAATTCACCAATCATACTATTAATTAAAAGAACTAAAAAAAATTTCATGTGGCATCCTTTTAAAGATTTTTCACATAGAATAAGCAAATTAATTAATTCTTATATTTATTAAACTAAATTGAATAAAATTGAGTAAATCAATAAAATGTATTTAATCTTGACCAATATCTCTACCATTAAATTATCTTTCAGTAACATTTATTTATAGTTAAACAGTAAGTCTCATGGGAGACGGTCTATTCTATAGACGGAATCCATGAAGCCCAGCCCAAAATATAACATAGTATATTTGGGGTTATAATAAATTATTTGGGGTTATAATAACTTATATTTGGGGTTATACAATAGTATATTCGAGGTTATAATACCTTACATTTAGGATTATAACATAATATAATTGATATTATAATAAAAAAAATCAGTTAAGGGAAATGGGCTGGCCCAATTTTGTGGTCTATCCTATAGACCGTCTCTTGTGAGATTTTGTTATAGTTAAATTTTGAGTAAACTAGAAAATATATATGTATCTCATCATATATTCTAGAATTAAAAATTTAGTTTATACATATATTGTCAAAATTAAGTAATTTATTACATAGTATCTCAGGCTACTTTAAAAGAGAAATATATATGTCGATTCTAAAAAAGTCGTGCATTGCGCGGGATTTTATACTACTTTAAAAGAAATGTATAGCTGAGAACCAAGAATTTTGCCACTTGGCGCAAAAAAGACTACTTGGGAGGATTCACCCAGAGCGTCAGTGACCTGGGTAGAGAGTATTTGGTGAGATATTTCTCTTTCGCCGTCATAATCGTCTATTCTTGTAGTTCATGTGTTTCACAACTAAATATATTTATTGTTCTCAGAAGAAGTTGTCAAGAAGGTTGACTGGAAGTGGTTGGACATATCATTAATTCTCTGGTCGTCATTGGTGTTCTCTCCTTGCGGCCCTAGTTGTGGATGACTTTCGACCCTATGCACTTATGCAATGGTCACCAACATAAAGTCTCCCCTCCCGGTTCACAAGTATTCTCGCCGTAGAACTGTCGCTTATTACTATGATCCCAACCTTTCCTGGTCCTACTGTTCGCTACAATAAGAGGGGACCTGCCCTTTGGATACCCTATTTAGGTTATCTGGTCTGGGGCTTCTTTCTCCTGTCAAGCGAGATTACCGGGATCTGGTGGATTTGGTGGATTTGCATCCTATTTTGTTTGCTGTATTTCCTATTCTTGGTACAGCTGGTGGGCCCCTAGGAAAATAAAACAGGTAAAGGGGGAGCTAGAGTTGCTGGGTCGTCCAAGGTTGGGTCCACTAAGGGTCCAACTTCCATGCAATCGAAGAAAAGTAAGGACTTTGATCCTTCAACTTTTCAGCCCTGGGAAGGTGATAGTGCGTCCTTACTTGTTATGCCCTCTATTTATTGTCCTCTAGGGAGTGACAAAATTTATGTTAACCTTTAGAATAATCATTAGAGTTTGAGCCCACTTTTCGAGGGACTTATGACTCTTCTAGAGGTGACGACATGTATTAGTTTAAGGTGTTTGTTCTTTTCTCTTGTTGTCTCAGTCACCCCATAACGTTTTTTTTTATTTTGTCCAGGTGGTAAGTTGAAGAACGTTTAGTCCGTGGGGACTAACGATGTCCCTGTAATTCCCCAAGAGGTTTCTAGTGAGGAAGAAGAAGAGGAGAAGAACTCTAAAGTTCACCTTCTGTAAAAGAGGAAGATTAAACCTGCCCCAGATGGGTCCACTGTAGTTGCTAAAGAAAAACGTTTGGAGGAGCTTAGAGCCCACCCCTCTCGCCCAGTCGTTGTCTCTTGCATTCGCCAAACTGAAGTCGGTCTCTGATTATACTGAGCTCATTGAGGCTGAGGGTGTCATCTCTTTTGGTGATTTTTCCCTCTCTCTCTCTCTTTATAATTCACAAGCTTGTTTCTTGCTTCCCTTTTGACTTGTTTTTGTTTATTTCTAGCCCTCATGCAGTCTCTTCCGGCTCAGCTCACCCCCAATTTTGAGGTCATTCTTGAGACCCCAGATCAAGTTGGGGAGTAGGTTGGGGAAGAAGAGATGGGCTCCCCCCAAAAGGAAGCAGTGCATGTTCAATCCTTTCAGGTATAGATAGAGGACAAGCCTAATGTTTTGTTGTGGAGATGCAGTTTGACATTTTCACTGATCTCTAGGACTTTCACCAGCCTGACACTCTTCCCTTTTCTATTGTCGATCCTAGTAAAAGTTACCTCTTTTTAGTACTGGCACGGTGGTATTCTTTCAGCATTTTTTCCTTTCTCATCCTTTATTTTCTGATTTGAGAGATCCCGAAGCAGGTGAAACAACCCCTGGCAGATATTGTTCATCGTCATCAATCCAATATCCGCACGAAAACAAGGTTTGGGTGAGGAAAGGTGACGAAAAATCGATACCCATACTCCCTTGAAAGGGAATACTAGAGGAAAGCAGTCAATTTTACCCTCAGAGGTTGAAAACCCAGGCTAATATTGTTGATATTGATAAATTAAAGGAATAAAAGAAAAACTGTAAAACGGTTTTGTACGATTTTGAACAAAAA
Organism: Amaranthus palmeri; assembly: GCA_019776075.1. NCBI lineage: Eukaryota > Viridiplantae > Streptophyta > Magnoliopsida > Caryophyllales > Amaranthaceae > Amaranthus > Amaranthus palmeri. The sequence goes on along the minus strand of JAAKBH010000629.1, from coordinate 48,564 downwards.
AGTAAAAAAGGTTATGATTCTAGCACGCTATAACACGAGGCTACCATTGATAAAGTGCTGACACTCAGGAGTATTATTGATAATTTTCCATGAAATAAAGATGATAGAATCATAGAATGGAATAGGGGGTCGATTGGAATGGAGAAGGAAAGGAAAGTGAAGACCCTTGTAATTATTTGGTATTTTTGGGGGATAATGGCCATATATTGCCATTCAATTAAAACCTTTATTTTTAGCTTAGCAATTAAGAAATTCAAAAAATTATGTGCATCATAAGCATAGAAATATTACTCAGTTTTTTATGTACACTCCTTAAACCTTTTAATTATGAGCTAAAACCAAGAGTAAAGACTGAGAAATTTACATCTATGTTATGTTTATACTTTAACCTTTCATATTATCCTAGGATGTCAATTCAATTTTAAAAGATAGGGTGGCATTCTTATTCAAATGAAAAATGAAAAATAATTATCACTTCAATAAACTTAAACAGAACATTAGGCTTCCATGTGAAGGGGAATGTTAAAAAAGTATCAAATGTGATTTCACAAGAAAAAATTAAGGAGAGCATAATTAACCTACAATTTAGTGGACTACTTCACCTACTGTCAATTGCTTTTAAATGGAAACTCATCAAGCTTATTTGAAGTGATATTCTTCTCTAGTGCGGGCTTAATAATAATTTTACGAGAGCTACTCTAGTACGAGATTGTCTCTCGATAAAACGACCTCAAACAAGGAGTCATATTCTCATAATATGTATTAGATGATGAGTTATTTAACACATGAATAGGCCGTGTCTCTGGTGAAACTGTCTTATACAACAATTTGTTATTTTACAACTACATGAGGCGATGCAAAAGATATCTCTAAATTCAAAGATTATTCGAATTTCAAAGAGTTTGTAATGAAAACTCACCCACAAGTGTGTCGTTAAAGAGAAGGGGTGAATAAAGCTTTACAATTTGTAAACCTCTAGACCTCTTCATATTTCATAGGGAAATAAAGGGGTCGAACCATATAGACAAAAGTCAGCATACGAGTTTTAGCCTATATCTTGACTGGTTGGTGGCGAAAATAAGGTTGAGATCATAAAAGAGAACAAATTCCAATTCTAAGACAATTATATAATAGACCTAGAAAGGGGATAGGGTGACTTAACACGAGGAAGGTATTCAACCAAATTGTCAATTAATTGTTGTTTATGGGGAGATTTTTTGCATTAATGCAAATTACCCAAAATGTTTTTGTTCATAGAACTCAAATGTTTGAAGAAAAAACTAGCTAAAGTTTTAGAACTAAAAATGAAACTAGTATGAAAAGTTGTATACTTGGAATGATGTAATTTTCTCTAAGATTTCATTCTCCTCTTTCAAGTGTGCTTATAATAGAGTAGAGAAGCGGTAAAATAGTTGTCCAAATACCCTAATTCATTCGATGTCTCCATGCAAAATCTCCTAATTCATTTAATGTCTCTATTCTAAGTTTTGACTAGTCTAAGACGTCTGGTTTTGGTCTTTTTTCATTCCCAAACCATGATGGTTCATATGAGCAGTATATACAATGAATGATGATGATAATAAAGACATGATAAAAGTTTTGAAACTCCTTCACACGTTTTTCTGCTTGTGTTTTAGTCCATTTGACTTCTGCTCAAATTAGGATTTTTCTATATGATAATTTTAGCTAAATTTTCAAATTGCTCGAAATTCTGCCCTCTTATTATCTAAACTGCGTATTAACTTGTGTTTTCATCGATGAAGAGATTAATGAGCTTTTAATGAACTTGAATCTATCATGTGAGTCTTAAAATACTTAGCTCGGACAAACTTAATCCTTGGGATTGGATGCTTTAAGACGCCATTTTTTTCCTTCCTCCCTTATTGGACCTTCGGCTGGACCTTATAATGACGCTGTCAATTTAGACTGACTCAATTCGCGCATATAACAACTTGGGTATTTTTTTTCATTTTCTTGGCATTTTTCAATTTTAATCTTAAAAATATTAATTTTGACCTTAAAACTATCAATTTCCAAAACTGATACGTTTAAGGTCAAAATTGATAAATGCCCAAAAATTATAATATCGTTAAACGTGTGAATTGGGTTGAGCCAAATTGACGATCTCATAATGAGACCGTCTCGTCCAAGTTTTTGTGTTGGACCTTTTGACTTGGATCACAACTTTTTGGCTTTATTGTTTATGGACTTCTTGGATGCTAGTTTTTTCTTGCTCTTTGTCATACTCGACATGATTTCAATACAAGAGTCATTAAGTTAAAATAAAAAGTCTAATTTCTACTTACAAACTTTTCGAATATAGCGTTATAAGTTATACGAACTTATTGACTCATTAATAAATAAATTAGTTTATTAAATTCAAACCAACAACATATAGAACATAAACCAATCCAAACTCAATTTTACTAATTTACAAGATAGTATAAAGAAGATATACAAAAAAGCGTAAATTAAAACCACTTCTCTTCTACTGCTTAGCAAGGCTAGAGCCTGTTAAGTCATAATTCTATAAATAAAGACTAAAATGATTGATTAGCAGATCATATGATACAAAACAACTACACGCACTCTCTCTTTGATTTTACTACATAATAATATAAAAACAACTCACTTTTAACTATACAATGTAGCAAAATTAAAAGAATAGACGATAATAAAATGCATCACTTAATGCACAAATATAATTAATTTGTATGACATGTTGTCAAACAAAAATTACATAGTTCACAATCATACATTCGGCTTCTACAGTCAGAAGCCATCTAAAACAAATACCTCACCACTTTCAATAACTCAGAGAAAAGACAGAGAAAACTCACATTTACACAAATAGAGCAACAACTCAACAAGTTGATATCCTATATGCCTGGTTGAGTATCTCAATTCAATCGCAAATAATTAGATTTTTTTTTTTTTTGAAAATTCACATTTGATCATTACCATAAGGAAAATACAGGATATAACCCAGCAACGTTAATGCACCGATCTGAAGTCTCAGCCACATACTTAAAAGCAGGAAGGCAACAAAGGTCCATGGCAGACAAAGGCAAGCACTATGTATATGATGATTAGAAGAACAAATATCAAGGTAAACCTGCAAGAATGAAGAGTCATTATAAAGTTTTGTTTTAAAATTTTCCAAATTTCATCAAATTAAGTCATAGAAGACAAGCCAATGTTTAAAGGTTAGATCCTTTAATACTATAGACCCTAGAGGCTAGATGAATTGATGGAGCATTTTGTTCCTCATAAAGAAATACAGTGTAAACCCAATTGATACAAATGCAAAAGAAGCTTAGAAATACAAAAAATAAAGAGTTTATTTGGCTATTTGGCAAGTAATTGTTAGTTAAAGTTGTTTTTTGCTTTTTGACTAACTAAAAAGTTAAAAGTTAAAAGTCAAAAGTCAATTAAAAAGCCAACAAAAAAAACTAATTAACAAACACTCCTACAAATGACCTAACTGCCAGCCATACCTTTCGTCCGACAAAACTAAAACGCCATACACACACAAGGAGAATTGGAGCCTTTTCTTCGGTGCCACTAACAGAATTATAACTCTCGATAGTGAGCACCATTCATAAATTTTAACTAACATTAGACAACGTACCTTTGGTGACCGTGTCAGTAGTGAGCTAACAATTAAAGTCATAAGTTTGTAATTCCTAAACAATAGTTATCATCACTTCTCACTAATTTCCTAATTTATAAGGTTCCGTAGTATATAATGCATGGGCTTGTTTTTAAGCATGAGCTCTCTTCAACCCCTTACTATATGTAGAAGATAATACATATTATTGCACAGATTAAACATGTCTAAGGATGTGTCAATCGCTGGCAGTCATGCAGCATTACATGGTAACCTTAAGCATATAAGAAAGTCTAGTCAGACACAACCACCGTCCACCGTGAATCACTTAGACCTTTAAGTTTTCATCCAACCAGAATAGTTGTTTAAGGCAGGTGTACAAAAAGAAAATAATACTTTCTCCTTTCTATAATACTTATAACTGATAGTGACATATTCTTACAGAGTATGTCACTATTAGTTGCAAATATTTCAAAACAGAGGTAATAAGCCATAACCAGATACAAAGCATATTTCACATCAAATCACTCACATGAGTCTGCAATTTCTCCACCAGACGGTGCTTCTGAAGCGTCGAGCTTGCTTTCTGAAGCGAAGAGTATTGCCTTGCAATGTAGCAGTTTTATCAACAAGAAGCTCTAGGCGCTCCCCCCTATCTAAAACTTTATCGATGTTCTCAATCATGACATTACGCACCTAAAATTGTTGAACCAAAAAGAAATTACAGTAAAGCACAAAGGCGCTTCAAGAAACAGCAATTATCAAAGCATGCAATTTAAGGAATTACTTTATACAAGACTCCTCCAAAAGTCCAAATGTTCAACTCACTCATTTCCACCAAAACCCACCCATCCAAGTTCATAATGTAAATTATTAGCCAAAGCTTTTGACATCAAAATCCAAAACATACTCAAGCCAAAATATCTGCCAGTATGGTTATATCTTATATCCCACAAATTCCATTCAATCAAGCATAGAGACCGAAATTGCAAATCAAATCAATCCAAAATAATCATAAACTCAGCACAGAAATCCCAAAATTGGATCCCAACCAAAAACCAAATCCATAGTTGGTCAAATATCTTAAGGATGCCATAACTGATAGGAGCTTCATGCAGCAAAATTGTACACCATTCGTAGCTTTCATTACAAAGCACATCCTAACAACCCCTGAGATGAGTATACTGAGAACTAACTTCTATTTTCACAACACCCAAAAACTAAATAGGAATGTGTAACACCTTCGGTTCCGCCGGTTCTCAAGACGTATTTTAGGAAAAATAAGGGGGGCGGGGGAAATAAATAAAATGTAAGGGCGGGAAAGGGAAATAAATAGAATGTTGTAATAAAGTCTTGGGGGGTTTTAGTTTTAATTTGCTTACGTGGCATCTTTAAATACTTAGGGGGGTTTTTGGGCTTTTATAAATATAGTACTATGTAGTATAAATAGGGAGGATGTAAATCAATAAAGGCTGTCCAGTTTTTGAATAAGAAAAGGAATAAGAAGAGGAGTTCCACAAGCTCGAAATTGTGAGGGAGTTTCCAAAGCTCTCTAAGCTTTGGGGTTCATTAGTGTATCTTTCTTTGCAGTTCTTGGTGTTTAACATTCTGTTTTGGAGTGATAATAATTCTAGAGAGTAGGGTGTGTAACAAAGGTATCAGAGCGGAAGCGATCTCCATGGCATCGGAAGTTCAGAATTTACAGGCTGATTTGGAAGAAACCGTGCAAGAAGACAAGCGGTTAGCAGTAGCGGTGGATTTGTTCACTAAGAGACAAGACAAGATGGATGAGATCTTGGCGGAATTGAGGGAGGGACAAGCAAGACTGTTGGAAATGTTGTCAAATTCAGGAGGAAATTATAAAAAACAGCCCCAAAACCGAAATCAAGAAAGGGAGGAAACGAATCTTGAATGGAGTTGTCAAAAGGAAAGAAATAGGATTAAAGATGATCTTGATGAGTTTCTTGAAGGCTTTGGACCTAAAAATTTCTCCTTTATACATGCTACAAAAGGCTGTCCAAAATGGTGTCATTCAATCTTTCAAACCCACATCAACTCAGGAAAGTTATGAGAAGACGGGAAAAGGGATTTGTGACATTTGTGATGAATATGCTGATTCTAAACATAGTCACAAAGGATACTCACTGCTCATCTTACATCCAGATAGGAAAGATGAATTAATGGCATTTTTATTTCATAAAGTAAGAAAGGAAGATGTCCAGGAAGAGAGTATAAAGTCTGAAGATCAAGGGAAGGAGGTAAGAGAACGTGATAAATGTAAGGTTCAACTTACTGATGAGGAAGAGCCATTGAAAAGTCAAGAAGATACTGAAAATATGAAAGAAAGGATCAAGAATATGCTTTAAGACTACGAGAAACCTGTTCCTTGTATTGAAGACACCATTTATGAAGATTCTGGGATGAATGAAGAGATTGATGGTAAAACAAATCTGAAATGTAAAGAAGAGGTTAGGGGAATATGTGAGGAAGAGTTAACCATTCATGAAGAGAAATTCCAAGTAGAAGGCCCTAATGTGGTGAAAAAGGATAAAAGAGTGCAAAAACTGGGAAAGAAGCATAAAGCAAATGTCATAAGAGTGGTGGGAAAAGACAGAAAAAGAAGTGTGCAAATAAAGAGGAAGAAATTGGGATTTCAATGGAAGAAAAAAGAAGGAATAAAAAACAAGAGACCATGGAAAAGAAGCATCAAGAAACGAGAAAAAGAAAGACAATCAAAAGGTATTTGAAAAATAATCAAATTAAAAAAAAGAAAGAGAAAGCCAGAAGTGAACGGCAAATATAGAGGACAAAAAGAACTTTGAGGAGAAATAGTATAAGAATGAAGGTTCAAGAAAGAAGCAAGTATACGGGGAGGATTTTTGATGCTCAAGTGTATAGTGGTTTTGGGGATGGTCCGGGCAAATGGCGCCGGAACAAGGGGAAGACATTGGCGGTGGTAGACAAGGTCGAATATATTGAGCGGCTCACTGGGAAATGGAGACGGCTAACCGGCAAAGGAGATGAATTAAGGCTGAGTTTTCGGTTTGAAATGACGGTTGGGCTGCACTGTTATGAGGCTGCCGGAAAACTGTCCAGAGAAAACGTCAGCGATGAGGTCACTGTTTCTGAAGTGAGATGTGCTGATGACATCAGCGATGGTGTCATTGATCAAAACATGAACTGGGCTGCTGAGTTTGTGACAAAAAGGGCTGCAATATTTCTGAAATTTAGTAGAAAGGAGGTCCAAAACATTTTAAGCCCAAGAATATTAAAGACTTTCAACCCAATTTTAAGTATTTCTACTCTAATTTCTTTCAGGCCATTCACTCCAACCCACCTCAACAAATCCTTCGATTTAAAGGGCAATCTCAAGTACTTAATTGGGTTTATCAAGGCTCCAACTGAAAATGATTTGGGTGTTGATGTTAACGCTTTGACCCGAGTTACATTTTACCCACCTTGAGGACAAGGTGCTTAAATTGGCCGGGAGTACTGTAACACCTTCGGTTCCGCCGGTTCTCAAGACGTATTTTAGGAAAAATAAGGGGGGCGGGGGAAATAAATAAAATGTAAGGGCGGGAAAGGGAAATAAATAGAATGTTGTAATAAAGTCTTGGGGGGTTTTAGTTTTAATTTGCTTACATGGCATCTTTAAATACTTAGGGGGGTTTTTGGGCTTTTATAAATGTAGTAATATGTAGTATAAATAGGGAGGATGTAAATCAATAAAGGCTGTCCAGTTTTTGAATAAGAAAAGGAATAAGAAGAGGAGTTCCACAAGCTCGAAATTGTGAGGGAGTTTCCAAAGCACTCTAAGCTTTGGGGTTCATTAGTGTATCTTTCTTTGCAGTTCTTGGTGTTTAACATTCTGTTTTGGAGTGATAATAATTCTAGAGAGTAGGGTGTGTTACAGAATGGTTAGCAAGGGACACATACCTGAGTCATTTCACCTTTCAATCTGTTTAATCTGTCAGCATTTGGGTCATTTGAATAATAATCCATCTGTTGACTTAGCACCCTTGAAAATTCATCATTCATGGCATATGCAGGTGATGTATGTATAGCTCGGCCATAAGCCTTTACAAACCTTTGATGTATGTCTTCAAGAAATGCAAATGGAATTCTTCCTACACAAATAAGATAGTTGTATCAGGATATAGGGGATAGAAAGGCTAAGCATATTCTATACACACAAAGTATCAAGAAGCAATGGATTGGAAAAGATCACTAAACTGGGAATAAGCCACATGCGAAAAGGTACAGAAAAATACAGAGGATATTAAGAGTAATTAGTATTCAATCAAATTGATTTTCACTAACACCTTGCTTATTTATCTTGTCCCTTTCTCGGCGTTTCAGATTACCTAAGACAATGTACTCTTGCACCACATGTTTTCTTAGAAACATTACATAATAAAGACATACTAGTATGTGGCTACCAGATTGATCATTGTCAACAAGGAAGCAGCATGGGCATATCAGAAATTATAAAATCTGTAATACAAATTCAGGATCATCTACATTCAGCAAATCATGAAGTCAAAATTCACAGTCAAGATTGTTCCTTTATAAGAGGGAATCAACAACCACCCAAGTGACCCAACACAGTAACAATGATATACCTTTCTCTGGTGGAGACAAACGGAGCATATACAGAAAATCCCCACAACTTGATCATTGTCAACAAAGAATAACAAAAAAATAAGTCTATTTTCCAATTCTTAGCTATTCTAGATGTAGATGAAGAATATAGACGTACAAATTGAAATGGTAGAAAATCGGAATGAATGAAAAAGAAGAATCGATGTGAACCATTGGAACTAATATTTTGGTTAATGTAGCCAACTCTAATTTTTTAGGATTGAGGCTTTGGCATTGTTGTAACTATTTTAAATGTAGTAAGCACCTAAAAAAGGATCAATGTTGGTCAAAACTGTGATGTTCATCAAGAATTCTCATCCCCACAGCCCACTTACAAATATATGCTCTTTCACTCTGCCACCCAAACATAAATCATAACACATAATATTTTACTTCTACAGATCGACCAAACGAATAGTCCCAGTCCCAACATAAGAACACATACTACACTATAATCTCCTAGACACTCTAAGATGGTTGTGTTATTCCCACTCTCAACTGGCGCTATCACTGACTCAACACAGGATCATCTCTGAAGCCCACATAACGCTACAACTTTTTGACTTTTCCAAACCAGCGATTTCATAAATACATGTGCATTATTACTATTCTTGACATAAGATTTAACTTCAAACAACCTCTAAAATTCAAGAAATCAAAAATCACTTGAACCGATTAGCTAATTCACAACAACATTAAATCAAAAAACAACACATTACATAACCAGAAATCATTAATAGCTAAATGAAAACAACAATCTCTAGAAATCAATCAATAAACGTAAAACACCTAAATCAATACCTTGCGAAACAAAAAAAATCCCAAAATTCATAGCATATCAAAGTCAACAAACTACCTCATCAAACTGAAACTCGACAAACATGATCAAAAAATAAATTTCACAAAATCAATCTCAAATGAAAATTCAACAAAAAAAAAAAAAAAAAAGAAAGGTCAGGTGTAAATCAAAAATCAATACGTTAAATAATACCCATCGTCATCAAAATGGAAACTGGCAATTTTCAGAAATCAATGAGTAAAACGCCAAATTCAAAACCTCGCAAGACAACAAAACCCATCCAAAAATCATCTTAAATCAAAATCAACAAATTACAAAATCATCTATCATCTTCAAGCTGAAACCCTGAGAAACATAATCAAATCAATAGTTCCACAAAGTTAACCTAAAAACAATCAACAAAACAAGAAAAAGACAGGGATAAAATGAAATATTACGTCCGACATTATCTTCAGCCATACAAAGAACTGTGAGGCCATCAGTCCGTTTAACATGAAAAATGTAACGATCTTGCGAGTAAGAAACATGAGTATCACTATCGCCAGGAATCTTCTCAAGAATCTGTTTGGCAATTGTACTCGCATTTGTAGTTGTTCCGCTGAATTCCGCCATTACAACCGATCCTCGAGCTACAAGAGAATAGAGTATCGCCATAATTGGAGGATGAAGAAGATAATTCGGCGAATTTTCTCTCCTCTGCAAATCGCCGGTGATTGAATATTGTGGGTATTTGATCGGCGATTAGAGGAGGAGAGAGAAAATTGGCGATAGTGATTGTGCTGATAATTGAAAATTTATGTTATTAGTTGTAAAAAGGGAAAAGATAAAAGTTTCCGCCTTTTTGGGGGAATTGAGGAATTGAGGAGAAATGACAGGGTGGAATGGAATAGTAACTTCTTGTCTGATGATGATTGATCATCATTTGTACTTTTTTTTATTTTTCTTTATTCAAAGTAATGTGTTTTATTTCCCTCCTTTTTTGCTATAAAAAAATTCAAAATAAAAAGTTGAATTTTCCTCATGTAGCAATATCTCTAATTAAAAATATATTTTTATATATTAACAATAAAATACAAATTAAGAATGATTAATGAATATTGCAATAAGACATATGAAGTGAATATGAGGGAGTATTACTAAATGGTATGATTTGATCAGACTGGAATGGTGATTATTTCTGGTTCAATTAAATATTGTTTGTTTTGGTCTGTTAGAATAGGATTTTAATTAAAATACTTGGTAGGGACGTACGTTCACACGTACACCGAAAAAAACAATTTTATGCTTGCAGGTTTGACTGACAATTTTGCAGCCTTGGGAAGCGAAAAAGCTTAATTCAAAAGTCCGACTAATTTTCGACTATTTTTCAATCTGAAATAAGTCGGAATTTTGAATTTTTAGAATGCACGAGTTTTTTTCCTCTAATTTTACATTAATTTTTTTTTTTTTTTTTGTGAATTACCTACTATAATAGGTCATCGGGTTACCCAAGTTTGCTCTAGGAAAATATCCACCATTGGAAAATACTTAAAAAGGTCACGGTTATAATTACCACTAAACCTTAGGGGTGCCATTGGAAAAAAAAATTAAGTTTATCCACCATTGAGAATAACGCATACCTCAGGGGCATCAATGATAATTTCCTTTATTATTATTATTACGAAAATTCCATGATATACTACTGAGTTTTTACAAAATTCACCATATACCACATGAAATGTTTTAATTCACCATATACAATAAAGTTTTCGTATCTTAGCACAAAATACCATTAATGACAACTGTCGTCAGTGTCCCGTTTGTGGTAAATTATTAATGCACCATATACCATTACTTTTTTTGCGTCAAATACCATTTTTTTTTTAAAATATAGTCGTTAATTACATTTGACTTTTGAGTTTTGAGAATGTTTATAAATCACTCGTAACTTGTATTTTATTCTTAATCTATAAGGTATAACATGGTCAAGTAGAATCTTGTTTGATTTGTTTCAATGAAAGATCATGAATATCAATGTTTAAAATTTTTTAATTATCTATAATTAAATATATACATTAACAAATGTGCCCAGTTAAACGCGTGACTATTAAGTGAATAGAATAGAGTATTTTTGAGTTTGTACTTGTTGAGCATTTTGGTTGATTAGCACAATAAAAGAAAGAATATTAGTGAAGTGAACATTAAGTTGTCACAAATTAATTATTTTTTTTTGATATACACAAATTAATTATAAAATACAAGAATAAGAAGTATGTTTAACACATTAACGTTATTATCTGCAATTTTACTTAGTTTGTGTCTACCAAGTTGTAATGCTCAACATAAGACTTGTGAGTGGAAGTTGACAGTCCTAACCTAGTGTTTTGGACGAATTTATAAATCTAAATTTTTATTTGATAAAGTGATGATGTGAAGTGTATTGAAATATCCAAGTATTACAATTAAAATAAGTAGGATCTTGATTTGTGAGTGGAAGTTGAATATGATTGTTTAAGAAGCAAGCAAACAAACAATCGAAATAAAATAGGGAAAATGATGTCAAAAATTCGACATAATTTCGTTAATTATGCAACCAATTCAATAACAAATTACATAGTTTATAGTAGTGATAATCAACCAGTGCCACCTAACATTGCTTCTTAAACTTTATCATAATGCTCTTCGTCTCTGCTTTCCTATGTGCCCTATCATCTAATTGCCTTTTTAGATTAAAATACCTCGTTTTTAAGCTTTTCTTTCTCTTTATTAAGCTTAATTATAATGTCATTCTGCCATTGTGTACCCTTCAGATCCACCCTTAAAAAGTAGGTGCAACCCAATCCATCATTGATGTAGAATGGGATAGAATGTTTCCAACTAGGTTAAAAGGTAAAATTTTTGGCCTCATTCTCCTTTATAGATATGAGTTGTCGTCTTCCTTCTCTCCCCAAACCTTAATAATACTTTCTAGTGAGTAGGATACATTAGGTATGATATAGATAATGCTCTAAAAAATGTATGCATTTGAGTGCAAGGAAATATAAAGTGCTCAAACAAAGAAAATAACAAATGAACTCAGAAAGGTTATAAAAAGAAATAATACAAAACAGTCTAGAAGTTAAAAAAGCATTAAGGCTCAAGAATTTAACAAGGGATTCTGTTGCAAGTAGCTATAGAATGTTAAAACAGATTCTTGAATCTTGATACACTAAAGTAGAGGATTTGAATTCCGAATGCAGCTCACATCTAACAGATTTGTACATGAGATTGTCTACTCAAATCGAACATCACGTCATTCATCCCTTGAAGCTGGATCCATCCCTGTTGTCGGACTGTCAGCAAAATACTCCTGATGCTTCAGGTTCACGCCGTACTATGACAATGAATCCACACATATTACATAATGTCAGTTAATCAGGAATAGCCATCAGAAAGCAGGCGTGACATTATGCAAAACTAAGGACATATAATGGGCGCCATGTACATGAAAATAAATTCATGATTCAGCACATAAATCAATCAAATGTTGAAAATTGATCCAAATGTCCAGATATCACGAGTCGGCAACAAGCAGCCATGCACCAATCCCAGGCATTACCTAAATCAGTGTATAGTAAATGTAAATACATCCAGCCATCTATCCTGCTTAAAGGTATACACACAGCTACTACAAGAACTCAAAACTATAAAACTCATATATACCCTGTAGCAAACATTTTCCCAACTATATTTCTAGTTTCTACTAGTTTGATGCTCCTATATAGAAACTCGGCCTACCAACTTATGATTTCTGATAGGTTAGACTACATCAACTCCTCTTAGCACATCAAATCCAACAAAGAACAGAAAGTCCTATTTCAAAGATGAATATTCTTAGCTAATTAATAATTGCTACCTCTAATATATGTTTCCAGTTTCCGATACTTAGCTAATTAATAAGATGAAAGTCAATGGTCATTACCTTGGTGAACGATCATTTAGTAGGTCATCTCATTTGAATCCGGTGAAGTGGCTATATCAATGTCGTTTTTATTAATTTGAAGGTTGTTTGCAAAAAAAAAAAAAAAAAAAAAGAGTGTGCGGCTGTGTTTTGTTTAATGCCTAAATTTCAAGGTTGTAGTTGGCAATTAATCCTTTATATTATAAAAAACTTTAGGAAATTGGCCCAAGAATTCATGCAGACTTCCATTTATGTGAAGTTGGAGTTGATGTATCATGTATGCAATCATGGGTCAGTCGAAAATGAACCTGAAAGATAACACGAAAGCAATGTACCAATTTGCGCCTTTCAAAGCTACAAACATACACTTTTTACTATAATGAGAGATCTTAAAGAAGTCGCTCAACGAAAGCACAAATCTATTTTAAGAGAATTTTTCCCAATACATCGTACAAATAAGAAAGAATGGGTGAAAGAATTTCATATATATACAGAATAATTGAAAATCGACAATGCAAAATAAAATCAAAATTTAGAAAACAAGGAAACGAAATCCTATATGGATTAAAATAATGAATAAGTCACATATACAAAACATGTATAATATGGGGCAAGTTCAATTACCAAAGAAAATGACAAAAGGTGAAGCTAATGAAAAATGGAGACAAGGTTTTAATTAGGGGCAAGGTTGTTTCTAGTACTGGTAGCAGAATTCCCTTTCTAAACAACCCCTCCCCCAATTATGAAGATGGAGCAACTCATTCCCAAGGCTCCACCTAGACGGGATTGGGGTCGAATATTTATAACATTCCCCTTGTTAGTGATAATAAACATATTTGAAACATCACGAGAATATACAACCAATATTCGTGGGGATGACATTGCGGGTGTGTTTGGTAGGAGGGATTAGAGAATGGGAATGAGATCAAAAATCCTAAAATGTGGATATCCCATGTTTGGTTCATGAAAAAAATGAGATTAAAACTAAGTTTGGGAACGGGTTAAACTTTTGGTTGATTCCCATCACATTATTACCAGGGGGTATTAGAGGGGTATAATTGGGTTAGAATGTTATAAGAAATTTATACCATTGTAAATTGGTAAATGTCACAAACCAAGCATAAGATATTACAATTCTTAAATTATTTTAGGAAACGGTAAATTGGTACATTTTTATTTTAGTATCAATCCCCTTCTCACCTATCAAACAAGAAATATTACAATTTTCAAATTATTCCCATCAACATACCAAACAAGGGATTGGGTTATATTTTAACAATTCCCAACAATTAATTTCCAATCTCAATTCCACCTTTTTATCCTTAAATTCTCATTCCCACGTACCAAACTTCCCCTTTAAGTTAATCCTCAATAACTATGAACATTCACTTGTACTTTAGCGGCCTGTTTTGCAATCAGCACTAAATAGTAGAAATGAGAATGAATTGTATTATAAATTTTCTTGATACAAATCATGTCATTCTCATGGCAAAAAAGTTTGATCATAAAAAAAGTTTTTTTTTCACAATTTTACATTACCAACTAATACTACATATTAAAATGGTAATGTATTAGAATGCATTTTGTAAAGAAAATGAGAGTGTTGAAGGAGTATAAGCATGATCATAAAATTTTTCATAAATGGATCAAATAATTTAGATTTGATGAATTAGTTGACTACTTGCACTTCAATAACCAATATTAAGCCTCTAAAATCTAAACACATCTCTTAAAAGCTAGTTTAACAAAAAATATAAACACATATCAAAACATCAACACAAAACAAACCTCTATTAAGGTGGAAATTTAGTATACAATTTAATGTATGAACTTGTCCAAGCCCTTTATAGGAACTTAATTGGTCCATGCAAGACTAGTTGGGCTTATGATGAAAATATTAATCAATTAAAAAAAAGTGTGTGTGATAAGCTATACAAGAGAAGTTAGGCAATTCAAAAATCAAAATGCCCTTGATATAAGCAATGCTCCATCCATTGTGCTTTTTGTGCTAGCTCATTATTTTTGGAAAACGAAAAATAACCAGACTTCAATGAATTTAAGTATCTTGAATGAACAAAGCTCCTTGATTTCAACCTCTAAAATATCATCCCAACTCCCAAAGAAATATTAAGTATGCATCTATGTAGACTAAGGGTGCACACAGTTTGTTTTGGTTTGGTCTGACACTAAAATTAGACCAAACTGAAAATTCAGATCTTAAAATTTTCCAGACCAAACCTGACCATTTAAATCACTAGTTTTTTTTTTTTTTTTTAATTTTGTTTTCTAAATTTGTATGTTTATGCATAAATTTTGCACCTAAAATCACCAAATATGATAATTTATAATTAGTTGATTGCATCAATATCATTCAAGTATACATTACAAGAAAAATAACTACATCTAAAACTTTCTAGGTAGGGACCAATTTTTATTGAAAAAACTATAACTTTTGGTCATTGTACAGTTTAGGATATAGTCTAGTCTAAGAAAAAAAATCAGGTACAAACCTTTAGATTGTAGAACAAACTAAATACTAACACTACGGTTTTGTCCGATTTGCTTGCAGTTCAAACCAAACTTTTTTCATCCCTAGAGTAGACAATACCTATGTTTCCCTAATCCAACCAAACTCATGTGTTGACATCATAGAATAAAAACAAGGCCGCATCGCATCGCATCGGCCGCGTTGTAAAGGTTTTCAAAACAAACGAACCAATATTTCCCGCGTTGTAAAGGTGTAAAAAACCCGCATTTTGGGCCGCATTAAGGGATATCTTATAGTTTTGACCGATATTTAGGCGATATGATAACCGCATCACTCTCGTTACCGCATCAGCATTCCGTTACCGCGATCGCAACCGTTACCGCATTTTTACACTATGGTTGACATACTAAAGAGATATTCCAATAAATTCCCTTTTCATTCATAAATTCCCTTTAATATGAATATCTAACAGATGGAAGAAACAATAATCATCTAATGATTCCAACCTGACTTCAGTTGGATAAGAATCAACCAATACAATACAATGTCAAAGTCTTCTCCCAAAATATTGAGGTATGCTTCATGAACCAATATAGGATTTTCATTGGTTGTCCATATGAATTATCCTTCTTCACTCATTTTGTTTTCTACCATCTCGGCCAAAACATTTAAATCCTTCATACATTGCCCTCCAAATCATATTTGGTATTTCTCACTCTCTTTTTGAGTTGCAACGTTCTATCTTCCTTTGTACACCATTAATGAATACATCTAAATCATCTTACGGGATTTTCTTTCATCTTTACATCAATATTTGCGATTCCTAAGCTACTTCTAACATTTTCATTTTTGAGTTACATCCTTCACAATATGCTGACTTATCAAAATAAACATTTACATTTCTGCTACTCTCATCTTCCTACAAAATTCCTTCCTGAAAGCCCAACATATTAATCCATAGAGTAGCATTGGTCTAATAAGAACCCGATAAAAGTAGTTCTTTAACTAATCAAATTTATATTTTATTGAAATATTAAATTGAATTTTATTCTAATTTTGAAATAACAATGAAAAAAAGGAGTTAAGATTGGTTGGCTGTCTAGATTTTTAAAGAAGTTTAAGAGATAATCATCAAACATTGACTATGACCTTATTCACAAGACATCAACCCACAATCTTAGTTCTTGTCCATAATATTTAAGTTAAAAGATCATTTAAAAGCATTACAAAGCAAGAGTTATTTACCTCTTTCAGAGCTCTTGAGAGATCTTCCATTGTCAACACAAGACGCTTGTCCTATTATAGAAGCACAAGGAAATATTAATGTCATTTTCTACCATTCCACCACCACAACACCCTATAAGTTTGTCTGCGAGGAGAGGTGGGAGCATCAAAGGCCCATTTGCGAAATAACAATAAGCATCAACATACCTTTTGTTGTTTATCTCTTTTGTCTTTGATCACAGATGATTGTCTTGCTTTACAGTGCCTGCATATGTGTGTCAAAGAATGTATAATTGTCATTATCAAAGACCTAATAAAAATGCTTCAATAAAAAAAATAAAAAAAAAAACTACAAAGCATTATAACATATGCAATGACTAGTGACATTTAGCCAAATCTTTACTTTGTTTCACATTTCATAGGAAATAACCTTTGTAAAAACACAAACATGGGTTTCTGTTCATTTACTCGTGTAGCTATTATGTAACACTCCCTCGTCCCAATCTACTGCATACAAAAGGTTTTGGGTACCAACCATTACAACTTTGACCAAAACATTTCAATAATAATATTTTATTTAAAAAAATATATAATAAAAGATATAGAAGTCAAAGTTGGGATTGAAACATTGTGGTTAAAATCGCGATTCTGATCTGCGATTCTATGATTTTACGATCCAAAAACAAGCGAGCGATTTGAATCGTAGGTAGAATCTTAATGTTGTAGAATCTTATGATTCTAGTTGGAAACGATTTTACGATCCTACGATTTAACGATCCGATTCTACAAATCAGTATCAATTATTGCTAATTTTTCTTATGTATCATCTTTTACTAATCTCTTTCACATATATACATAAATTTTAAATGTTCAATCATGAAAACTTTTAAAAAATAAATTTCTTAATCGCTAGGAAGATTTAAACTAATTATTAAAAGGTTTGTTATATTCTTAAAAATAAAGTCAAAGAAACTGTAATTCATAAATTTAAACTTTTAAATGGATAATAATAATAATAAGAAACTAGATATTTTTAATATATTTAAGTTTATTTGTAGAATCGTACGATTCTACGATTCGATTCGATTCTACCTCTCCAAACGATTTAACTTTGGTTGAAATTCATTTATTTATTGATGTTCTTCATTGATTTCAAATTCCAAAGGCATCATATATCAAGAGGAAAACTGACACAAATGGCCTCAGCATAAAGTCACAAACTTTGAGGGCCTAATGAAACAATAGCTTCTCACCAGTAACCAGACTATGGTTGATCATCTGATTATACCTAACTTTTATATCAAGAAGTAACAACTAATAAATAAATCAACTCATCAATAACAGTAGCAAGAAGCAACTATAGGTCTTTTCATTGCATTCCGAAGATCCAAAGATACTGAAGACAAGTAGCCAGGCTATTTCTAAAAAGGGCAGAACAAAACGAAAAAGCACTCAGGCCAATAAAATTATACGGCACCAATAACCCCTGGTTTAATTACCTCCAATTAAATTATATGACAAAAATAATCCCAGTTTTAATAACTGCGAAGGAGAATTTCACAAGCTGAATACAGAAATGTTACTCATACAAATCAACTCACATTATTCAAAGACTTTATTCAACATGAACAATATTTGGATTCCACCACACAAATTAGCAACACTAATTAAGTTATAATTTCAAAGATATCACAGCCAGATGAAAAGAGCAAGAAACATACTGCAGAGAATCAGTGGCAACCTCTGTTATAAACTTTTGAGTAGCAACAGCAACAAGTCGAATCCTGGAAAAAGGTCAAAACTCAACAATTCATACAGAAACAACAAGGGAAAAAATTTGTTTTACTTTTAGTCGTTCAATCAATACACCTGCTATAAGTGGGCAGTTTACCCCTCACATCTTAACAAAACTCATGGAGATGGGGTTTTTATGCTATATAAACAGCACTACTGAGGGTGCACTGTTGGTTGTGCATTAAGCTAAATATTGACTGATGCCAAGCCCTATGAAATTCTAAACAAAACAATAATTAAACAGAATTTCAAGATTGCTATGATATAAATCAATGCAACATGTCCAATCAAAGCGTCAATTGACATTATCAATACACTATCCTATTTCCTATGCCAATTCTATCAACAAATACCTCTTCTAAAGCGTGAAAAGTGATCGTCATGAATTATTTCTAGCTTAACAATATGCCTTTCAAAATAAGCATAAAAAAAATTAAACATATTTACTTTCAAATGTCAACCTTTTACTAACCTTAATAGTGAAACGCACACTGTTCATACATTAAAAAAGTTTAAAACAATACTCATCTCATCTAAAAGTGACAACTAATTCAGCATTTTGTCATTGAAAACAATAAGAAAACAATTTGAAAAAGAATACCTACAATCGAACATCGGGACATTGAAAACCGCTTTTAGCGAGATAATGCTCCACCAATTCGTCAGGAACCTAAAAATACAATTGCAACAATCTCATGAAAAAATTGAGCGAAAATCAATTGAAAAACAAAGAATTGACGAACAAAAAACGATACTAAGTAGAACAAAGCAATTACGGTGGGAGCAAAGTCCATCAAGGAAGCAAGAAAGTCGGAAAGGGCAGCATCATCGTCGTGTCTGCCATCGCTGGTCTGTGGAGCTTGGCCTTGATTCATCTTCTCTCGCGCTTTTTACTGAAGGAATTTCAATTGCGGAGGAAGATAAAAATTTGAGAAAATTATCAGATGCAGCGAATACAACTATACAAGCGAGAGAAACGGTATCGAGTACAAAATATAACTCCCTCACATTATTGGGTCTCTTGGAGTTTTTACCAAAGCTCAAATATAGAACAACTGGTCTTGGACGAGAAGGCCTGATAATGAGACCGTCAATTAGGTCGGCCAAACTCGCGCGTGTAACAACCTGGGTAGTTTTTCATTTTTTGAATATTTTTCAATTTTGATTTTAAAGGTATCAATTTTCAAAATTGATTCCTTAAAGGTCCAAATTGATTAATGCTTAGAAAATTGAAATGTTGTCACATGTGCATGAAATGGGTCACCCCACACTTCGTCTTAACTCTTAACTTGCGGCGGCCTCGTCCAAGTTTTTGTGTTCTTAAAATAAAAAGTCTATAAAGTATCATCATACAGTACTATATAAATTTTGGAAAATTTCAAGTGTCATCTTGTAAGGACACATGACAAATGGGAAAATATTAATTAATGAAAGATGAATACTTGACATATTGATTATCTTTATTTAGTAATAGCATTACTAAAACTGGTATTCTTATCATGTCATTAAATCAAACAATACTACAAAAAATATTGAAAAACTCCAAGTGAGATCCTCTAAAAAGACATGACAAATTAAAAAATATCATTAAATGAGAAATGACTACATGACATATTAATTAATCTATATTTAGTAATAGTATATATAGGATTTTGGAAAATCAATATCATATCATATCGGACAATCATATCATATAATACTAAAAAAATATTGGAAAATTACAAGCGACTTCCTCTAAGAAAGCATCACTCAATACGATATATATATGATCTTGCATGTTCTTTTTATCTTCATTCAGATCATTTGTATCTAATTCATCATCACTTACGTCATCAAAATGCTTCTTAAGGTTTAACTCTTTAAATCCTTCACTTAATATCCCATTATCCGATTCATCAAATAACACATGTAAACTTTCTTCAACCATACTTGTTCGCTTATTTAGAACTCTATAAGTCTTACTATTCAATGTGTATCCCAAAAATATACCTTCATCACTTCTAGCATCAAATTTACCTAGATTATCCTTACCATTATTATGGATAAAACACTTGCAACCAAATGGTCTAAGGTAGGCTATGTTTGGTTTTCTTTCTTGAAATAACACATAGGGGGTTTTCTTAAGTATAGATCTAATGAGACACCTCTTTAAGACATACTTTGCTCTGTTAACAGCCTCAAGCCAATAATGTTTGGCTAACTCATTTTCTATAAGCTTAGTCCAAGCTATTTCCTCTAAAGTACGATTTTCCTTTCAATCACACCGTTTTGTTGGGGTGTCCTAGGAGCTGAAAAGTTATGGGTGATACCGTATTCTTCACAAAAGGAGTCAAAGTATAGTTGATCAAACTCTCTCCCATGATCACTTCTAACTGAAACAATTGTAAGGTTCAACTGAGTTTGCATCTATTTACAACGACTTAAATCCAAGTCCGAATACTCACAATTGTTTCAGTTGAACCTGTTGCATGATGCAGGCTATGGCTGAGTGCTTTTTCATTTTGTTCTGCCCTTTTTAGAAATAGCTTGTCTACTAGTCTTCAGTATCTTTGGATCTTCGGAATGCAATGAAAAGACCTACAGTTGCTTCTTGATACTGTTATTAATGAGTTGATTTATTTATTAGTTGTTACTTCCTGATATAAAAGTTAGGTAGAATTAGATGATCAACTATAGTCTGGCTACTGGTGAGAAACTATTGTTTCATTAGGCCCTCAAAGTTTGTGACTTTATGTTGAGGCCATTTGTGTCAGTATGCCTCTTGATATATTATGCCTTTGGAATTTGAAATCTATGAAGGACATCAATAAATAAATGAATTTCAAATCAATCCCAACTTTAACTTATAATATCTTTTATTATATATTTTTTAAAATTAAAAAGTATTATTGAAATGTTTTGGTCAAAGTTGTTATGATTGGTACCCAAAACCTTTTGTATGAAGTAGACCGGGACGAGGGAGTGTTTGTGTTACATAATAGCTACACAAGTAAACGAACAGAAACCCATGTTTGTGTTTTTACAAAGGTTATTTCCAATGAAATGTGAAACAAAGTAAAGTGTTGGCTAACATATGTTATAATGTTTTATAGTTTTTTTATTGAAGCATTTTTATTAGGTCTTTGATGATGACAATTATACTTTCTTTGACACACAAATGCAGGCACTGTAAAGCAAGACAATCATCTGTGACTAAAGACAAAAAAGATAAGCAACAAAAGGTATGCTGATGCTTGTTATTTCGCAAATGGTGATGCTCCCACCTCTCCTCGCAGACAATCTTATAGGGTGTTGTGGTGGTGGAATGGTAGAAAATGACATTAATATTTCCTTGTGCTTCTGTAATAGGACAAGAGTCTTGTGTTGACAAAGGAAGATCTCTCAAGAGCTCTGAAAGAGGTAAATAAGTCTTGATTTGTGTGACAGTCCCTACTCTTTGGATTGAGTAAACACTGCAAAACAGAATGTGTTTTCCAAGTTTTGCAAAAGAAAGAACAAAGTAAATGGCAAAGCTTCGAGTGCTTGCAACTCCCTCACAAATTTCGAGCTTGTGAAACTCCCTCCTTATTTCTTCTTATTCAATTCTTGGATAAAAACCAAATGATTACAAGGTGGTCTTATATATACTATCATGTAATGCCACCCACCACAAAACATAAAGGCTAACGGCTACAATTAATAAAGCCTAATGCCAACTAAGCCATTCTAAAAAATAAAAGAAATAAACCCCCGAGAGTTTATTAATACATTCTAATTATTTTCCCGTCCCACTTATTTCTATACATTCTAATTATTTTTCCCGTCCCCCTTATTTCTCCTAACATATGTCTTGAGTACCGGTGGAACCGAAGGTGTTACAATTTGCAATGCTTTTAAATGATCTTTTAACTTAAGTATTATGGACAGAACTAAGATTGTGGGCTGATGTTTTGTGAATAAGGTCATAGTCAATGTTTGATGATTATCTTTTAAACTTCTTTAAAGATCTAGTTAGCCAACCAATCTTAACTCCTTTTTTTCATTGTTATTTTTAAATTAGAATAAAATTCAATTTAATATTTCAATAAAATATAAACTTGATTAGTTAAGGAATAAGTTTTATCGGGCTATTATTAGACCAATGCTACTCTATGGATTAATATGTTCTTAGTTTTAAGAGGCACGAGGCGCACTGAAGCACAAAAGGTCCTATTTTCCGAGGCGCGATGCGTGAGGCGGAGGCGCGGGCTTTTTGTATGCAAGGCACACAATTTCGCAAAAAAAGCTCCAAAATCAATTTTAAAACATATTTGACACTTGAAACAACGTGAATTTCATATTAATATAACGTAGAAGTAAGTTAAACACTACTTTAGCACATAAAGTCATATGATATCTCGATAACATAGTCTAGACTCTAGAGTTAACAAAAGAAATAAAAAGAAAATTAAAATATTGACAATGATAAAGAAAGCAAACAATTGAATTGAGTTTTGAGTGACACAATTTAGAATTCAAGCTATAAAAAAATAATAATCAACAATTACTCACACAATTACACTAGTTTTGTTCAAAATTCAAGCTATAAAAACAATAATAGACAATTACTCACACAATTACACTAGTTTTGTTCAAAATTCAAGCTATAAAAAAATAAAAATCAATAATTAGTAACACAATTACACTAGTTAAACATATTGTAAATAACAATGACAAAAGAAAATCAGAAAATCTATAAAAAAAATAATAATCAACAATTAGTAGATGGCTGGCTACAGCTATACACGACAGAAAATAGAAGAAAAAAGAGAAAAAAGAAGATCAGAAGGAGATGGCTGGCGACACTCGAAAAAAGATGGCTGGCGACACTCGAAAAAAGATGGCTGGCGACACTCGAAAAAAGATGGCTGGCGATATTCGAACACCGACAGAATGAAAAGAAGAAAAAGGAAGAAAGGAAGGAGAAGAACATACCTGGTTCGATCAGCAAGGCAGAAAGGCAGAAGGAGAATGGCGAAGATGAAGATGTCCACGAGCGAGCAAGGCAGAAAGGTGAAGAGAAATTAGGGTTTTTTAATTTAATTCATTTAACTTGAAGGGTATATTAGTAATATCGCATTTTTAAAAACTACTTCCTCCGTTCCATTTTAGTTGCACCATTTGGTTTAGCACGTTTTTTAAGGGTCGTCAAATCAGTATGATAAAAGTAGGAATGAAGTATGATTGATGGTGATATGTGGGATTGAAATAAAAAAAATTATTATAAAAAAATAGTGGTTGTGACTTGTAGGTATATATTAAATAATTAATGGGTTGATGTATGATTGATGGTGATAGTGGGGTAAGAATAAAGTGAAGATAAAATAAGTAGATTATTTGGCCAAAAATAGTAATGTTGCAAGTAATATAAAACTCCCAAAATTAGTAAGTATTGCAAGTAAAATGAAACGTAAGAAGTATTTTATGCTTACTAGTGTGGGGCTGCGGTCCCTCAAGCTACATTATCGAATTTGACACTCTTATTTTATAGTATACTAGTATAAAAACTCGTGCAATATAATGCACGAAATTATAAGTATAAAATTTTTTATTTACTTAATAAACAATTTTAGAATTATATACTTATTTCAATGAATAAAAATTCGATTGTTAATATAGTAATAATTAAAATTCTCATACTTTTTAAGGCAAATATGTGTCTTTTATATTCAAAAATATTATATTCCAAGAAAATTAATAAAATGTATCTAATTGTGATATACTACTCATATATTAAATGAATGAGTTAATGTTGAATTTGATAAGACAAATTTCATATGGCAAGTCACTCAGAGAGTGCCACGTGGAATTTTACACTCTTTTTATAAGATTGTATGATATGATGTATTATATCATTACTAATAAGAATGAAAATTAGTATATGTTCAAACATAGAACATGACAAAATTGTTCAATAAACTAAATAATTAAATAATTAATAAATTAAATTTTTATTTGAAGAAATAATTAACTTAGACATATAAAATTAGGATTGAGAACTATCAACTACATCAAATTCAATTCTATCTCAAGACTACAATAGATCAAAAGATCCCCTCGTAGAAGGCTGTCTCAAACAGCGATGTAGAATAGGATGTTCAGAATTGTCAGATCTCATATACAACGATCGTAGTTTTGTTAACTTTGAATTATCTTTGGTTAAAGTTGTTATGTACTTGTTAATTTTTATCTTTGATGTAGATGTCGTATGACTCTTTATTAATGAATCAGGTATTATTCAAAAAAAAAAAAATTAGGATTGAGAAATCCTATTTCAATTTTAAAATTAATCTAGAGAGAAATAATTAGCTTTAATCTTAATTGTCACCCTTTTTGACAATCGCTAATTAAATAATGTTTGGACGCATTGTGCAAAAATACGATTTTGATTATGGTTGCGATATGGATATTGTTGTCAATTGCTGTAAGCATTTTTAAAAAAACATATATTTATATGCATCTATTGTAAGTATTTGGATTAGATCAGACTTGCATTTGTATTGTAATGTCGAGGTACATGGAAAAATCATTGAACTGATGTTATTATTGATGAACAAAAATTCTTATTTTCGTTTGTTTGTTTTTTTTTTTTTTGTGCATTTCGCATTTGAAAGTGTTATAAATTATCACTTATGACTTATCAAACTAATATTGATCATATTAGTTTATTACAAAATTGAATTACATAGTGCTATTTTATACACTTATATTAACAATAGACATAAACATCAAAGTAGGGCATAAAACGAATGGAACATTTTATATGTTCACCCATATAGCTAGGTTGCTTAAGAAAGCAACCAATTCAAATGGATGAAAATGCGACAATCATACATCATATACATATACAATACTATAAAAATGATGGAAAATTACAAGTGTCATCTTCTAAAGAGTTTTGACAAATGTAATTATTTTAGTGGACAATATTTATTTACATGACAATATTTACCTAATTTAGAATTTGATTATTTTGAAAATTGAAGCTAAGTTAGGTATAATAATACATACAATACTATAAAAATGATGGAAAATTACAAGTGTCATCTTCTAAAGAGTCTTGACAAATGTAATTATTTTAGTGGACAATATTTATTTACATGACAATATTTACCTAATTTAGAATTTGATTATTTTGAAAATTAAAGCTAAGTTAGGTATAATAAAGTGTATAATACATACAATACTATAAAAATGATGGAAAATTACAAGTGTCATCTTCTAAAGAGTCTTGACAAATGTAATTATTTTAGTGGACAATATTTATTTACATGACAATATTTACCTAATTTAGAATTTGATTATTTTGAAAATTAAAGCTAAGTTAGGTATAATAAAGTGTATAATTTATTATAACAATTGTATATAAATGACCTAGAATTTAATATATATTTAATTGAATGAAAAATTGATGTATTCGATAAATAATTTTAAAAAATCAGTATGTAATTTTTGCTTAAAAAAAGTCATGTATTCTTCAAAGTTATGTTTTTTATATACTTCATACTCATAAATTCGTGCATTGTACGAGTTTCTATACTAGTACTATTATAAATCAGCTGCTTGTTCAATTATAAATGTATGAAAGTGTTTAATTACAAACTACTTATCTAATTGCTTTGTTTTCCACACTGCAAGGAGAAGATTATCACAAGAGTCATTAACCAAGAAGTATCATAATCAATGACCCAAAAAAGGAGAAATTCAGTACAAACGAAAACAAACTCTAAAAATTATTTCGACACAAGTACAAAAAACAATAATAATTGTATATGTAGGAAAAAACATATAACTAATTATCAAGTATCAAAATCAATCACTTAAAAAAAGAGAAATTCCATCCAAACAATAAAATGTATAATTTCACAACTTGAAGACAAAACATGAACATTGTAATCAAGACTAAATTTTAAGCACCATGATCACAAATTAATTTAAACACCATGAGTCCATGACTATTCAATATTATCCGTACCATAATATCATAAATAGAATAGAACAAAACGAATTAAAATTTGCAACTACTATAAAGGAACAACTAAAAAAAGTCATATGGTTAAAAAGTTCGCAACTACTATAAATATAAGAAAAATGTGCGATGCTGAAAGGGAACGTGTTTGGGTTAGCCGTTAGGACAAATGGGTATAGAAACAACGTAGCACAAGAAGGGTAGCGTAGTGAACTGTTCACTACAAAAATGTTGCAATGTTGCGACTAAGCGTTTTAGTTGGAGATTGGTCGGTATAGAGCTATACCGACTAACGTTCGACTAAACCAATTTAGTCGGCATAAAAGGGTCGCTAAAAGCCAGAGGTCGGGAAATTAGTCGGAATTCCGACCAACTGAAGTTTGGTAGGTGTTTAGTCGGAATTCCGACTAAAATCTTATGTCGGAGTTTAGTCGCAACTACCGACTATTATTTAGTTGCAATCTAGTCGCTATAATCCTTAAACAGATTTTGTTGTTTTTTATTTTTTTTTATAAAAATTGTTTTTTTAAATTGTTCCGACTAACCTCCGACTCAGCATTAGTAGGAGATTAGTGGGAATAGTCAAACTTTAATTCACCCAGATTTTGACCATATTTTGGCGCCTCTTTTCCCGACAAGTCTCCGACTAAAGTGTAGTAGGAGATTGGTCGGTGAAGTCAATCTTCTGTTGACTAAAAAAGCGTACCAAAATATGGCGGCTCTTGATCCCGACCACGTTTCGACTTAGTTTTAGTATGAAAGTAGTCGGTATTACCAACTGATTTCCTACTAATATTTTAGTCGGAATCTTGTCGGGAGATTTTTAATATTAAAATAATAAAACTGGTCAAATGTGGTCAATTGTCGTTGACCACATTTGACCAGTTTTATTATTTTATTATTAAAATAAATTGTCGAACGAATATAATAAAAAACGCATTAAAAGATAATAGAAAACGCACAAATAAAATTAATAACGCAAATAATTCGAGATATAAACATATAAACATAAAAACAATTAAAACTAAAATTAATGTTATACAGCCCATTGTTTCTACATATAAAAATAAAAACATAAAAGTACAAGGATCAGACGGGGGGGAGGCGGAGGAGGGTCCGTAAAACCTCTTTCAGCAAAAACAGTGCGCATAAAGCCAAGAAGATGTTGAACCTCTAGCCTCAAACTCTCATGCTCCGCCACTAGCCGCTCAAACTCCTTCCCTCGAAATGTTCGAGTTGAGGCTTTCCGCAACTCGGTTCATGGACTGCTGAAGCTCATCCAACCTCTCGTTCGCTAGTTGGTTGGGGGAGGAGTGGCCTGGGTTTGAGTGTGTGGCGCCGCAGCGTGGCCTGGGTTTGAGTGTGTGGCGCCGCAGCATCAGCGTAATAAGTCTCTGCGGCGTCACCAAGACCAAATACAGCCTTGGAGGGCTTCTTCTTCGACTCCTATGATTCGATATTTTTGACGGCCTGAAAATAGGCGTCATTTATCTCCTCATCAGACGCCTCGAGAGGAAGCTCGGCATGGAGGTGTAAGCATTCGTCCTAAACAAAGCAAAAAATTATGTAAAAATTTCGGCAGAGTTTCCTCTGTAAACTAACTAAACCAAAATTTGAATAACCCTGAAATAAAAGCTAAACTACGAAAACAGCTATCAAACCAGCATTTCCTCAAAATCCAATATCAAATGTCCAAAGTATTCTAAAACAACTAATTTACCAAAAGCTAAACTAGCTACCAAAAAACTAACTACACTATGATTCATGAGTACTAAAAAAACAGAACATATTTGCACTTACGTTTACGGCCTTGGACTTCTCGTTGACCCACTGCAACTCGTCCTTTGTTTTCACCTTATGAGTGCGTAGAAAAACCTCTAAGTGGAGGGCGTGCGGTTCTGCTCTTTTTCATGTAAAAACAAGGTTAGAGGTTAAACAAAATAATAAATAAATATTAGGAGAAAAAAATTAAAAAAAAATCAAATTAATAAAAGATCCAGAATATACCAATATTCGCAATGTCCTGCGGGCAGACACGAAGCCGCCGGTATGGGTGACTTCTGCGACACCTGTTGCATTGCCCCGGCGACGATTCCTCCTCCCTCGCTCCGGCCTGGGCTGGAATTCTGGAGTTGTCCAGGCCCTTACCCACTCTCTCCAAGCCTCCGTCGACGCCCATTCGGGCTGATATTCATTATTCGCTTCATAGCAGCTCCTATGAAGATGAATAATGTCCTTGTACCGGGTCCTGACCCTCTTCACCCACTCCCTGCGCACCGTGGGAGTGATAAAGGGATCCCAAGACCATTGTTTCTGAAACGACAAAAACAATCAGTATTAGTACAACAACAAGTCTATTAAAAGTTAATCAAATAATGAAATAATGTAGTAAATAGACTTACTTGAAACTGCTGCCAATAGAAGTCGATAGTATCCCTAGATAGGTACCTCCAAACCCATCCTCTAGGATCTTGGTAGGCCTCAAACGTCCTACGAATGACGTTGATATTTGGTTGCCAGTGTCGGTGGCAAACGTGCCCTCGTCGGGCAGCCATGGAAGAGGTTATGGTCGATGCAGAGGCGGAGGGGGAGGGTTCTCGCGTGGCGGCCCCTGGGCAGTGTCACCGTACGGTGTACTAGCGTTACGTGGCGAAGCACGTGATGACACCAGAGAGGGAGTGACAGCCCCCACTACCCTCCTAAAGTCTGACCTCACAAAATGCTCCTCTAAACCCGCTAATGGTTGAGAGAGCGGAACAACATGAGTGCCAGGGTCAAAACGTGCATGTTGTTGAACCGGTCGCGACTCAGGGTCGTATGGCTGACCGGTTCGGGGATCTATATGTTGGTTTAGACTATTTCTCATTCTAGGCATCTAAATTTAACAAATAATTTTAACAGAAAATAATATCAAAAAAACTCAGAAAATAAAAATTAAAAAAACCAAACAAAACTTGCACAAAAATAAAAACAGAAAAAAACGACATAATAAACGAAATAAAATATTACATGCAAATAAAAAACAAAATAAAAATCGAAATAAAACATAAAAAACGAAATAAAAAACAGAAAAAAAACATATAAAAACATGTAAAATAAACAAGTTCACGTAAAATATAACATGCATAAATTCGACATAAAAATAAAAAACAAAATAAAAAACGAAAACAAAAAAATGTTACATGTTTATCCTAAAAAAACAAAACAAAAAAAAAACATAAAAGGAAAATAGCAGAAATTATTCAAACCCTAATTTCATGTAAATACACATGTTAAACTAAACATAAAACATGTAAAATATGTAAATAACATGTTAAAATAAAAATAAAATAAACAAAAATATCAGAAATTATTCAAACCCTAATTATTCAAACATAAAACAAAAAATTAGACTAAACATGTAAATAAACATGTTAAAATAAACATGTAAAATATTCAAACCCTAATTTCATGCAATAAACCTAAAAAAAACATAAAAACAAAACCAAAAAAAATCGACAATCAAAACCTAAAAAAAAAACGAAATAACAAATTAAAAAATTTTAGAAATTACATGCAATAAAACCTAAAAATCAACATATCATGATCATAATCAAACCATGTTCATCATCAAAAACATATAAAAAACATGTAATAAAAACATATCAAACCAAGAAACCCTAAAAATTAAGGTTTTAAAAAATCATATAAAAAACGTTCATCATGTTCATGCAAAAAAAATAACATAAAAAGAAGACTAACCTTTAGTAGTCGGAGTGTCAACCAAAAAGACGTCGGAGATGAGTATGCAAGCAAGAATTGGTCGGAAATCAGTAGTCGGAATGTAGTATGCAAGCAAGAGATGAGTATGAAGAAAGAAAGAAAGAAAGAAAGAAACGAGAAGGAAGACTTACGTTGAAATGAAAATGAACGAATTTTGGTGAAGTGTTGGCTTTTATATAAAATATGTTCCGACTAAACTGCGACCATAAAGTAGTCGGTATTTAGTCGGTGAATATTAGGGTTCTTAAGAGACGTTTGGATTAAAACCTTAATTTTCACCGACCAAAGTGCGACTAAGAAATAGTCGGT
Organism: Amaranthus palmeri; assembly: GCA_019776075.1. Lineage (NCBI taxonomy): Eukaryota > Viridiplantae > Streptophyta > Magnoliopsida > Caryophyllales > Amaranthaceae > Amaranthus > Amaranthus palmeri. The sequence goes on along the minus strand of JAAKBH010000629.1, from coordinate 18,031 downwards.
GGTTAGTCGGAGAATTTTTAACCGTTTAACCTACTCCATTAAATGCCTCAGTAACTTTTTTGAAAAGACGTTGGAAATGAAAAAAAAAAAACTTTTCAAATCTCCGACTATTTTGCGACTAAATAATAGTCGGCAGTTAGTCGGTGAGATTGTTCACCTACCTCATTTATTTCCTGCAGTAACTTTTCAGAAGACGTAGGAAAGTGGAAAAACTTTTCAGTATACCGACTAACCTGCGACTTTTATTTAGTCGGTAAATAGTCAGTATACTGAAATTTTTTTTACCTTCCCAATGCATCTGACAAACAGAGTAGCTTTTCTAAGAAGCTATTTGTTTCAATATACCGACTGTTCTGCGACTCGTAAACAGTCAGTGGGTAGTCGAAAGTTTTAAAAAATGGCGCCTCTCTTTTATATTTGTTTTCAGATTTGTTTAATTATTATTATTATTATTATTATTATTATTATTATTATTATTATTATTATTATTATTATTGTTAATATTATTATTATTATTATTATTATTATTATTATTATATTATTGTTATTATTATTATTATTATTATTATTATTATTATTATTATTATTATAATTGTTAATATTATCATTATTATAATTATTATTTTATAATTAATAAAATTGTAAATACGATATTACAATATACAAAACTTACGACACAATGTAAAATTAATAATAAATAAACATATAATTATTAAAACCATATTATTGGGTTACATATTCGTCATCGACATCATCGTCGTTAGATAATACAAGGTCTTCGTCGGTGTCTTCATTTTCCTCGTCATCATGAACCGTTTCGTCTAAGTATAAAAGTTCTCCAGCGGGATCACGCAACGGTTCGACTTGTGCATCAGAAACATCTTCATTTGCCACAAAATCCGGTGATTTCTCTTCCAGTTGGAAAGTAGTCTCCTCGAATTGCTTTGATCTGACTTTGCAAACAGCTCGCCAATCTTTCATGTTTTGCCTTAAACTGGGATAAGATAAGTAATAAACTTGGGAAGCTTGAGAGGCTAGCACAAAAGGATCGTACTTTCTATAGGATCAACCAATATGTACGTCAACCAGCTTGTAACGCGGATGGATTCTCGTACCATGGCCATATCCGATGGTAGTCTGATCAAACCATTGACATTTGAACAAAGTGACCCTTTTCATTGGAAGTGCTCGAAACTCGAGGTCAATAATATCCGCTAACTTTCCGTAAAAGTCGATTTCATCCGGACTGTTATCATCAGATTTCACGCACACCCCGCTGTTCTCAGAAGATTTCTTTTTTGCGGAATGAGAGATAGTGTGAAATCTATAACCATTCACGTAACAAACATCATAGCGACGTGCCTTCTGCAAAGGTCCCTCGGCGAGGTCCTTTAGAATATCGGCATTATCCCCACCGTCAAGAAACCCGTCCCTGGACTGCATATAAAAACATTAATTCAACGTAAATACGTAATACTATTTACACAACAAGTTACGATGGTTAACGTGTACTCACAATCTGTTTAAACCATAGGGAAAACTGGTCTTGGACCACATGGTCAACTTGCTCTGCGTTTAGATTAGGTTCGTACTTTGTGATTAAGTGTACGAATTGATCATAAAATTGATTCACCTCTGGACAATTTCGCAAAACATAAGTCTGAGCAATTTTGAGATCTGCTTCATCCATCATAAAAGCCTTACCCCGACCATGAAATTTGATTGGGTGTGTGAATATGGACAAAACACCCGGTCTCACATTGTTAAAGCATCCGTTATCGTTTCTAGGAAGATCTCTAACTCTGCATCGAACATCTGGCTCAAAGTAATGCGAGACAAAGCATGATGCTTCTTCTGTAAGATATGCGTTACAGATCGAGGCTTCAACATGTGCTTTGTTTTTGACATTAAGTTTTAAATGTCGAAGATACCTGTAATTTAAACAAAGGGTTAATTATTAAGACATGTAAAAAGTAATCAGAAAAGTAAATAATGTTTATATTTTAGACGTGTAATTATTAATTACCTCTCTAAGGGATACATCCACATATATTGTACCGGACCAGCAATCCTCGCCTCATAAGCTAGATGAACAGGCAAATGTTCCATGACATCAAAGAACGTTGGAAGAAATATAGTCTCTAACTTACAGAGCACCACTGCAATTTCATCGTCCAACCTCCACATATCTGCGGCAGAAATCCTCGGAGAAGTAAGACTTATAAAAAACAGACTAATTTCAGTAAGAGCTGCCCATACATTTGCTGGCAGCAACTCTCGAAATGCAATTGGAATCAGTCGCTGCATGAACACATGACAATCATGACTCTTCATCCCGAATACCTGATGTTTAGCCATGTCGATGTTCCAGGCTAAATTTTTGACATACCCATCAGGAAATCTCAGAGTTTTAAGCCACTCTAGAAGGACAGCCATTTGCTCTCTGTTTATTGTGTATGATGCCTTGGGGATGGTAGAACCAACTGGATGCAATTCCGATCGGATCCCGAGCTCGGCTAAATCTTGACGTGCCTTGAGATGATCCTTAGTTTTTCCCGGCACACACATTATTGTGTTGAAAATGTTATCAAAGAAGTTCTTCTCAATGTGCATCACGTCAAGGTTGTGACGAATCATGTTTGTGCTCCAGTACGGCAAATCCCAAATAATACTTCTCTTCTTCCGTCCAGCACAATGCTTACGGAGTTCTGCGTTGAAGTCAGCTGCATCGTCTTCAAATACCCGTAAAAAGCCGAAACGATCCAGCTCCTCTAAAAGCTCATTTCCCGTACGTATGTCGGGCCTAACATCTTTCTCAACAGCTCCACGGGTGAACATTGTCCGGTTTCTGCGGTAGGGGTGCCTACTCTGTAAAAATCTTCTGTGTGAGTCAAACCATCGCCAACTCACTTTTCTATTGTGTCTTAAATAAAATGCTTTGGACTCATCTATGCAGTATGGACAGGCGTGCACGCCAGCTGTACTCCACCCCGACATCATCGAATAAGCTGGAAAGTCGTTGATTGTCCACATCAAAGCCGCACGAAGCTGAAAGTTTTGCCTCTTTGATACGTCGTATGTCTGGATTCCATCTTCCCACAACAACTTTAACTCGTGTATCAATAGCTGCAGGTACAGGTCAATCTTATGTTTTGGATTGTTAGGGCCCGAGACAATCACCGTTAAAAACATGTACTGTTTCTTCATGCACATCAAGGGCGGAAGATTATTGTATGGAGTTAGTATTACGGGCAAACATGAATATTGTTGTCCCGAGCTGCCGAATGGATTGAAACCATCTGTACACAACCCCAGTCTCACATTTCTTATCTCCCTTGTAAAACCCGAATGCGTCGCATTGAAAGTTAACCAAGACTCACTTTCCGAGGGGTGACACATCTCTCCTTCCTCTGAACGGTGCTCTGCATGCCACCTCATGTGGCTGGCAGTAGTCGCAGAAGCATATAACCGTTGTAGCGTGGGACCGATGGAAAAGTAGTTGAACTGCTTTCTGGAAGTGTTATCAGATACCCATCTTGAAACCCCACACTCATCACATTGTGTCATACTCGCTGTTGGGCCCCAATAAATCATACACCCATTGACATCAATCAATCTTCTCTACCGATAATCCAAGAGCCGAAATTTGTTTCTTCGTATCATAAAACTTGTTGTCATCCGATTATCTTTCGGCAACAACTCAATAATGAATTGACATAATTCATCATAAAGTCTCTCTAGAATACGAAAGTCTGTCTTCAGGCTAGACATCCTTCCTATGACCGACATCTGAGTATGCGTTTCACAGCCAGGGTACAGAGGTAAGTTGGCGGCCCTTAACATTTCAAAGAACTGTCTGGATTGAGGGTTCGGATCTTCATCATTTTGTACGGGCGAGTATGGTACATTAGCAACGACATCATCACGATGCGGTAGAAAATGATGATGTGTATCCGGAAAAGCACTTGCTGCTGCATCGTACACCATTTGTGCATACGGATTTTGAACTGTGTTCTGCTGTGGCTCAACCGGAGCCCAATCAGTACAAATTGGTGCTCCGTCAGAACATTTGTGCAGGTACCAATCGTAGTAGTTTTCAACAAACCCCTTCCTTAACAGATGATCTCTTACGACATCTGGACCCCACACTCTACGATTACCACAATTTTTACACGGACATCTAACTTTAGTTGGATTTTTTTTTCTTTGCAAATTGTATAAATTCTTCGACCCCTTCTAAATATCTAATATTATAAACTCCTTTAGAACTTCGTTGGTACATCCAACTTCTTTCAACTCGTAAGTCCATTGCTCTGCAAAACAACAAAATACCACGTTTATAAGAAATTGTGCCTGATTAATAACCGGTCTAAATTATATTTAAAAAAAATTAAAAACCTACAAATTCAAAATTTAAAATTACCGACCACTTAGCGACTATATTTTCAGTCGCAAGTTGGTCGGTAGAATTTTAAAAAAAATAAATGAGCTTTTTTTGGACCATTTTTGGGTAAAAATTATAAGTACTAATTTGAAATAGGGATTTTTCTTAATTATCTCTCGAATTTACTATAAAAAAGTGGAAACGTTTACTATATATTTCTCAAATCTGATGAAATTCAGCATTGTATTTCTAAATTATTCCATTTCACCAGTAAACATGAGTAAAATAATTCGATGCTGAACTTCATCAAATTGAAGAACATATTTTAATCGTTTTTAACACATTTTTATAGTAAGCACATAGTAAAAAAAGTAAGAAGACCAAATATTTCGGTTAAGTACAAATAATTATTACTACAAATGGCAACGAAAAAGCTCATTAAATTTTTTTCCTATACAATTGAAACCGTAAAATCTATATTAATCACGTTGCCCTTCTCTTCACACATTCGTACTATATTGAAAAAACTCGAGTACGAATGTGATGAAGAGAAAGGCAAAGTGAGAAACATAGCAACGATATACTGGTTTACAGTAACAAGCTAATATCATACCTAAATTAATTGGATAGAATGAAATAGAGAGAGAATAGATTGATTGTATATATCGATATAAAATGTAATAACAACAATCGTTGAGGGGTATTTATAGGAAAATCTGAACATATGGCGACTAATTTCTGACACCCCTACGACTGTCACCTTTAGTCGGTAAAGTGTCGGACATGAAAAAATGTGTCATTTAATGTTTTTTGAATTTTGAATTCACCGACCATTCTGCGACTAAAGTTGTAGTCGTAAGTTGGTCGCTAATAACACGGATACTTAGGTAATAAGTGCCATTTGACCCTTTTTGACACGAATACTTAGGTAATAAGTGCCATTTGACGACCCTACTTTTGAATTACCGACTATTTTGCGACTGTCTGGTTGGTCGCAATTTGGTCGGTATATAATTAAAAAAAAATTTTAATGAGTTTTTTTTCCGGCCATTTTGATTTACAATTATTAGTACTAAGTTGAAATTGTATTTTTCCTTACTTAGTTCCTCGCATGTACTATAAAAAATTGATAACGTTAAAAGTATGTTTCTCAAAATAGTAAAAAATAAGCATCGTAAATTTACTTATTATGATTCTACTAAGAAATTTTTTTTCATTGCATGCCGTTGGCTGCGCAATAGTGGACTTTACAACCTATACTCCCTCTAATTCACCATTAAGTGGTTCCTATATGTTTTTTGACATTGTTCATATCGTAAAACAAATGGGAGCCACTTAATGATGAACTAGAGGTAGTTTAATAGGCCGTAAGTACCACTATCGCGCAACCCAACGCCTTGCAAATCGTAAATTATTCTTTTTCAGTAGCAAATATAAGTAAAATAATACGTTGCTCATTTTCTACAATTTTGAGAAACATATTTTAAGCGTTTCTAACATTTTTATAGTAAACATACAAGACAATAATTAAGAAAAACATATATTTCGATTAAGTACTGATAATTATTACAACAAAATGGCACGAAAAAAAAGCTCATTAAATTTTTTTATACAATAAATACAACCATTAAATTTATGTTAATCACTATATCCTACCCTTTTATCAACACGTACACCGATTGAAATTAACCATGTAGGAGTTGAGAGAGGTAGGATACAATGAAGAACAAATTTGGGGCAAGCTCTCATTTGCTTTACAACAACCATTAAATTTATGTTAATCACTATATCCTACCCCCTTCTCAACCCGTACACCGATTGAAATTACCCATGTACGGGTAGAGCGAGGTAGGATACAGTGAAGAACAAATTTGGGGCAAGTCTCATTTGCTTAAAAACAACCATTAAATTTATGTTAATCACTATATCCTACCCCTTTCTCCACGCGTACACCGATTGAAATTAATCATGTACGAGTGGAGAGGGGTAGGATACAGTGAAGAACAAATTTGGGGCAAGTCTCATTTGCTTAAAAAAAACCATTAAATTTATGTTAATCACTATATCCTATCCCTTTCTCTACTCATACACCGATTGAAATTAATCATGTACGAGTAGAGCGAGGTAGGATACAGTGAAGAACAAATTTGGGGCAAGTCTCATTTGCTTAAAAACAACCATTAAATTTATGTTAATCACTATATCCTACCCCTTTCTCCACTCGTACATCGATTGAAATTAATCATGTACGAGTGGAGAGGGGTAAGATACAGTGAAAAACATTAAAATTTTCGTTTATAAGCAAATGTGGTTCGAACGTTTATAAGCAAATGTGGTTCATACCTTTAATATCAAATTTTGCCATATTTTTGATACGATTGAACCGTTAAATTTATGTTTCGCAATTTGTCCCGTTCTTTCCGAACTCACACTTAAGTAAAGAAACTCGAGTGTGGTTTCAGGCGAAGAACGGGGCAAGTGAGAAACATGCCAAAGTTGAAACCTCTCCAAGATCGATATTAAATTTTGTCATATTTTTATTACGATTTAACCGTTTTATTAATGTTTCGTAACCGTTAATTTTTTGTTTTTCAACTTGTCACCTTCCACCTCCACCCCTACTTAATCTTTACTCAAGTAGGAGTGTAAGGAGGAGAGTGACAAAAGAAAAACAAATGGATTATAGAGAGAAGAGAGAAAGGTGCAAATGCAAATGACGTTGAGGGGGGTATTTGTAGACAAAATCAGGATGTCTCCGACTACTTAACGACCTAAGTTTAGTTGGAATTTAGTCGGGACACAATCATTTTAATAACATGTTTTTGCTGTATTTTTTAAATTTTTTTTTTTGTTGCGACTAACTACCGACTAAATTCTTAGTCTGAAATCTAGCGACTAGAATCTGAGTCGCAAATTAGTCTGAAATTTGCTACCATTCTCTTTTAGTCGACATTTAGTCGGAAATGCCGACTAAACACGGTTAGTCGGTATATTAGTCGGAAATGCCGACTAAAAATTGTTAGTCGGTATACTGAGTCGGAACTTTGCAAAATTTTTGTAGTGGTTGATGGTTGTTGGAGCTGTTGTGTGTTGTTGTGCAGCCCTATACGGGGCTGTTTGGACAAAAATATATGCTGTTTTTACAGCCCCGTGAAGTCTCGGGGTCCCAAAAACGATAAACAAATGTAAAATGTTTTTTTTTTTGTTAATTTTTTAACAACCTGGAATCAGAATCAATATTAATTGGCCTTTCTCACACCACCCAATCATCCTTCTACACTAACATATAGGATCATGCCTATAGTAGCGAAGCCAAAATGATTAGAAACCGAAAAATTTGCGCCAAATCCAATATCAATACCGAAATGACGCGAGATTTTACACACGGGTCTCTATATAATGAATATGCGAAGATTGTAGCGTCAAATCTTACCTTACTACTAACCACTTTCATTGTCTTGCTTCCCTTAATTCATAGCATCATGAGGGTCATATATGGATACATTCTTGATACTTCAGAGGCAAATAAAATGTTGACAATCATTTTTCCATAGTGAATTGCTAAGTAGACAGGAAATCAACAAAATGAGCTAATTGCACTTGGTGATCCAGCATTTCTAATTATTTAAGATTTATTTGTTTTCCCAATTCAAAATAAGTGGCCAAAGTAGCCTCTGAAAATTAAAATTCGCAAAAAAATCAATCACCAACTATAAATATTTAGGATTTAACACAAAACATAGCAAGTCAAAAAGATTTTAAAAATTATCCAAAATTAAGTTAATCATCTAATCGAATATAGTTAACAAAACCTTCGATTGCATTTGCAAAATCCGAAAACCAAACTTAACAAAGGTAAAAATAGCAATTAAACTAAGGTATTACGAGCACTATTGAGCCGAAAAAAAGAGAGAATTAGTAAAATATCAAGGTATAGAACGAGATTCACGTTTGTGAAACAAATTGACAACCAATCTCGGACGCGAATACGTTTACGAAAACGATCGCGGTGTCGCAAAAAACGACTATAACGTTACACCCCTGAATTTGCGACCCCTTAAACGAAACCAAAATCGTAAAAGACGGGAGAGAATTCGGGTGTTACATAAAAAGAAAAGGAAAAGAAATTTGATAAACGTTAAAGATTAGCTTTAAAAGGAAGGTGAGTGAAAATTTGGGCAGCATTTCTGCTGAAAACTGAGCTTGTGACAAATAGAGTTGTTCATGGGCGGGCTTGGGCGGGTAGCGTACCGGGTAGCACCTAAAAATTCTACCCGCGGGCTCAAATACTCAAAAACCCGCGCGCATTCGCGGGTATATTTTTTGTCGTTACCCACCCATTTTTAAAGCGGGCGGGACCCGCGGGTAGGCGGGTATTTTTATATAAAAATTTAAAACATAAATCATATTATAAAGTTAAGTTTTTATAAGAACAAAAAAATATAATACATTATCTAAAATACTCTAAATATATATAAAGTCTCAAAATAGTCAAATTACATGAATATTGAATACAGACGGTGGAGTCGGCTACTTGTTCGAACTTTGATAGTCGATTGTTTGAATGCTTTGAGGGTTAAAAATATTAAAGTCTAAAAGAAATAAACTTTAAGACTAGTAGAAAAATAATAAACTAAAGTTGGGTATGGGTCATGTAGTAGTATAGTTTTTTTTTTTTTGAAATGATGTAGTAGTATAGTTTAATATTTAATATTTAATAAAATTAATTATTTAATAAATAATATATTAAACTAAGCGGGCGGGCGGGTAAACCCGCGGGTAATTTTTTGGTGTGGCTACCCGCCCGTTTATCTTGGCGGGCGGGTATTATCCGTTCAAACCTTAAATTTTTTTGAAAACCGTTGTCCATGCCCGCCCGTTTTTCGAGCCGGATTGGGCGGGCGTAGCGGGTAGCCCGCCCATGAACAGCTCTAGTGACAAATATAGACAGAGAAATAACAAAAACTAATTTATGACATTTAATGCCTGTCAAAAGTATGTCACGACGGAATGAATCATCGACGGCTCATCAAATCACCAACTCCATTACGAACCGTGGTTCCAGTGTTGACGCATTGATTTTAAGGGCTACAAAAGAAGTAAATTTATAGACATACATACAAAACCACGCAGCGGAACTATGAATCATGCAAGGAGTCACGTGGATGTATACAAAAGACATATGCAACCCAAAAAGAAACTTTACATCTAACGTAAAAGCTACAAAGCATTGGCTGCTAAGAAAACGATTGCTATCATCGTAGTCCGCTCTTTCCCCCCAATGCAATGTAAAGAAGCTCCTATACTTGTTATGTCAAACTATGATCCTCCTGCTGCTTAACATAATGCCCATAGCCACATGTTTCATAGCAGAAACATCATAGAAAGTCATGAAGAAATAACAACGCATACACGTCAGGTATCAATGAACTTATAACAATCATAATCATAGAACAAGGATAGACAACGGTATAGCCCAACTATAACGAATCTACTCCTCTGTCTAAACACCTCTATTTGCTCATAATTTCTCTTTCAAACTACTAATCTCTCGAAGTATATTCAAAGATAGTGGATCTTCTTTATTCGTGGCATAATGACATGGCCAAGGACGTTATCGGCCACCCGATGCCCATGGCAAAGTATGAGCTCATACCCCCTCCAGCTGACCCTCTCGGGTCCTACCTTCGAGAAACTAACACAGAGGGGTACCAATCTAGTGAAGAGGCAACCATATTGGGGTTTGCAAGACCGCATGGTGACACCTCGGTCAATGGGCGTTATCAGCCACCTGGCGCCCAATGACAAAAGTATGCTCATACCCCTCTTACGGTGCTCCCGTCGAACCTCACCTAGGGGACTACTAAATCAACCGGATATAATCCAGCTGAGTCACGCCAACTAATCATAATCAAGGCTCCATAACAAGGTAATCACTTCGATACCACACACAACCATAGTGCATTCTTTATTATTTAGAAACTTGTTCTCCTAGTCTCCATATACTTTCATCCTACTTGCCTATATCACTATTAGGGCTATTCGATAGCATAGTTTACTTGTTGGCAATCTAAAATTCTATTATGATGCATATAATCACGAAATATCAATGATACCTTGAAATGATGAATATGATAAATTAATTATTGCGTATACGTACCTGCAAGCGTCACTGCATGACCAAAAGTTACAAAAATCGCCCAACTACGGTCCTACTTTCCTGTTATGAACAGAGAACAAAGGGGAACTAGAAATGGGTAAGGGTATAAGTGGTTGTTGTGGTGGTGTGGAGTACAAAGATGGTGGAGGAAGCTGCGTGGGCTGTGGGGCTGCGTCACAGCAGCTTGCTACTGTTTGGGCACACAGAGGCAGCCGTGGCTGGTGCTAGGAGGGAGGAAAAATGGGCCGACTGCTAGGCACCAGTTGTGGTGGTTCTGGTGGGCTGCAGGTGGCCGTGCGTGAGAGAAAAAGAAGTGGGAAGAGAGAAAGGGAGTGCGGTTGATTTGTTCCCAAAACAAGGGTTTGGTCTCACTAAAAAAAAATAAAAGTTTTCAACCCACTTTTACCCCTTAAAACCCCGCATTACTTACTTCACACTATTATTTAATTATTTTTTCTCTCATAATTTCAATACAATCATTAATTTATACTACTGCTATTTAATTATTTTTTCTCTCATACTACCAATATAATCATTATTTCACACTACTATTAAATTATTTTTCTCTCATACTTCCAATACAATCATTACTTCACACTATTTAGTTAAAATAATACTCACTACAACCCAAAAATTTTATCCACCTTAATATTTGTGAAAAACCCAAAATGAAAGAACAAATAAAATTGGGAGTACAATTTTTACAAAATGTGATATACAAAGGGTATTTTCTTGTATTTTTCCTAAAATCAATCTTATCATATTAAAACCAAATAAGTTTTGAAATCTCAAATTTGGTTTGCTCTTACACTTTAGAACTTGAGCATTCTGCATTGTCAATCGATCCAATGTACAAATCCAAAAATCATTAATAACGCAAAATAGACGGAACGACTCAATTTTCGATTGACAACTAAATTTCCGACTGACATGCGTTAAAGTCTTTTTTTTTTGGCAAATAATTTTTTTTTTCATTTACTAGAAAAACCAATAATACATCAAGGCAGCATAACTCAAATTCCTTATTTGCATCAGTGTGGAAACGAGGCCCACCTTCTAAAAAGGATTGCCTCGCCCCACTCTTCATGCGTTAAAATGTTTTTTTTTGGCAAATAAATGTTGTTTTTTCTTTCGTTTTTTTGGTAGTGATAGCGTTTAAGTTTGCATTTAATCCTCTCAAAATGACGTCATCCTACTTAATAAATCGTTATTGTTCATCATAGTTCTTATCATCGCATTGATACTAACAACTATTTCAAATAGTGAAACTCTACATATAAGATGGCTAATATATATCTTTTATATTTACAATCCTGTAATTAAACACATAAATCTCAAGTCATATGTTAACTACAATGCAAAAATCGAAGTTTATAATGTGATCACAATGTGTCAATATATGTAATTTTAACAAGTTTATTTAAGCACCGAATATATAAAGTTTAAATAAATTAATGTAAGTATTTACATAAAAAAAATAGTATTAAATGGAAATGGATGTAAACAAATGTAAAAGTAAGTGTAAATGAATTCATTTATTCTTTTAATTTTCAAGGTTGTAGAATTAGTGATGATGGACCATTTATTTTGGATTGGTAATCTATGTTTTGGTTGCGTGAGGTGTTACGAAATTAAAGTATTGACCCATTGACTTGTAATAGTTGTATTGTTGACCCATTGACTTGTAAATTGTAATGAAGGTTCACTGCTAAATTATAAATATTGACTCATTGACTTGTGTCTTTTAATGCCAGCCACTAACCAAAAGCTTAAGCTTTTGATTGAGTTGGTTCCTTGACATATAGTAATATATACTTGAATGATGTTGATGTTATAAACTAATTACAAATTATTATGTTTAGTGATTGTAGATGTGAATATTTGCATAAACACGTATATTATTAATTTTGACAAAAATATAAAAATATAAAATCGTAAATCAGACCAGACTGTTGTAAAACAGTTTGGTCCGATCCGATCTCTATCCGGTCTAAGAAATTTTAATGTTAAACAAGATCTAACATTTTCATTTAATAAGAAAATAGTTTTTAATTCACTACCATTTCTTACTTTTCTATATTATAGCAGTGGTAGTCTATATTTTGTGTCTCGGAAATTTCCTACTACTATAATTAATTAATTAATTCACTATTTTAAAAGTAATGAATTTGGCTTTCCTTCTCTATATATATCACTTCTTTTCTTCAAACTTTTATATCATCACACTTGTTTAATACTCTTGAAAAATATGAATTCTTCTAAATTCTCCGCACTTTTATTCATATGCGTGTTTTTATGTTGTTATTATGTTTCTCTCACATATTGTCAGGATGGTCCTGAACAAATTGGACCGCCATCGACCGGGTCGCCCTGGATCAATCGCCACGGTTTGACCAGTCCAAAGCAACGAATCCCACCAAAGCACGTGTGAAAGTTGTGGTAAGCCATCAGGAGGTAGAAGGATACTTGAGTTTGGGGTTTTGTGTTAATGAGTTGTATGATGTTATCTTCAAGTTGTTGGGTTATGTTGGGGACTTATAAATTTTTAAGCTAATAAAACTATAATTTATTAAACTTATGTTATCAATCAATCAATATAAATGAAATTCGAATTCATGAATTTTAAATATTATACCTATATATCGTACTGTACTTATATTTACTTATATTGTATATTTACTTTTTGTGTGGTTTAATTTGTATCCTTCTAATTAGTTTATGATGTCTTTTAAGAAATATTATCTCCGTTATTTGTTGTTACTTTGACTAACGGCTAAAAGTTCTTTCACTTTAGAATACTTTCTATTTTGGAAAGTTTTCAATCCACTTTTACCCCTTAAAACCCCACATCACTTACTTCACACTACTATTTAATTGTTTTTCTCTTATAATTTCAATACAATTATTAATTAACATTACTGGTATTTAATTATTTTTTCTTTCATACTTCCAATACAATCATTATTTCACACTACTATTTAATTATTTTTCTCTCATACTCCCAATACAATCATTACTTCACACTATTTAGTTAAAATAATATCCACTACATCCCAAAGATTCTATCCAGCTTAATATTTGTGAAAATCCCAAAGTGAAAGAACAAATAAGATTGGAAGTACAATTTTTACAAAATGTCACTACAAAAAAATTGCAACTCAGCGACCCAGATTAGCGACTGGACAAATTTAGTCGGTATTACCGACTACACAGCGACTAAAATACCGACAAACTTATTTTAGTCGGTAATACCGACTAAACAGAGACAAAAAAACTTTGGTCGCCGTTTGCAGACCAACTTGCGACTTTATGTTTTAGTCGCTATTTTTCCGACCATAAATGTAGTCGCTAGTTAGTCGCCAAAAAAGAAAAAAGGAAAAAAATAGGGGAATAAACGTTTTATTTCTGCCGACTAAACTCCGACTTAATCTGAGTCGTTAGGTAGTCGGTAATATCCTGATTTTGTCTATAAATACCCCCCCCCCCTTCGTCATTTTCCACTCGCCCCAATCCGGCCATTTCCCTCTTCTCTCTATAATTTATCTGTTCTTCTCTTGTCGCCATCCACCACCACTCCTATTTAACTCTCCTACTTGAGAAGAATTAAGTAGGGGTGGAGGTGGACGGCGAGAAGTTGAAAAACAAAAAAATAAACGGTCTCGAAATATTAATAAAACGATTCATTCAAAATAAACCTTTCAACTTTATCATGTTTCCCACTTGCCCCGTTCTCTTCGTACCCATACTCGAGTTTGTTTACTTAAGTATGGGTTCGGGAAGAACCGGACAAATTGCGAAACATAAATTTAACAGTTCAATCGCATCAAAAATATGGAAAAATTTGATATTAAAGGTATGAACCACATTTGCTTATAAACATACATAAATTTGTTTTTCATTGTTGTTCACTGTATCCCTCCCCTTTCCACTCGTACATGGTTGTTGTTCACTCGTATAAGGTTAATTTCAATCGGTGTACGTGTGGATAAAGGGGTGGGATATAGTGATTAACATGAATTTATTGTATTCGATTCTCTCCACGCGTACATGGTTAATTTAATCGGTGTACGCGTAGAGACGGGGTTGGATAATTAACATAAATTTAATGATTGTTTTTAAGCAAATGAGACTTGCCTCAAATTTGTTTTTCACTGTATCCCACCCTCTCCACTCGTACATGGTTAATTTCAATCGGTGTACGCGTGGAGAAGGGTGGGATATAGTGATTAACATACTCTAATTTAAATGGTTATATTTATTGTATAAAAGTTGTTTAATGTTTTTCACTGTATCCTATCCCTCTCTATTCGTACATTATTAATTTAAATCGGTGAAATGATTAATATTAATAGGTGTACGAATGGAGACCGGGGTAGGATATAGTGATTAACGTTATTATATTTTTGTACACTTAATCACAAAATTCGAAATATTGTATAAAAGTTGTTTAATGTTTTTCACTGTATCCTATCCCTCTCTACCCGTACATTATTAATTTAAATCGGTGAAATGATTAATATTAATAGGTGTACGGATGGAGATTTGATAGGATATAGTGATTAACGTTATTATATTTTTGTACACTTAATCACAAAATTCGAAATATTGTTTAATAAAATTTTAATGAGCTTTTTTTCGTGCCATTTATAATAATTAGTCGTACTGAATTGAAATATATGTTTTTTTCCTACTTATTATCTTGTATGTTTACTATAAAATTGTGTTAGAAACGTTTAAAATATGTTTCTCAAAATTGAAAAAAATGCGCAACGTATTATTTAATTTCTAGCTAGAAGCTAACAAAGCAGTAACTGACGGTTCTGGCTTGACTTGTTCACAAAGTGTAGTTTTAAGTTATCTTGGTTTCAAGTGTTTTGCTTAAGGCTATTATCACTAGAACTATCGAGATTGTAACAATTGTTTGAACCCCTACGGCATCGTCTTTTATTTTTGACGTCATGGACATGAGAATCCTTAACATGGGTTTACGAACTCAAAGAAGGTGGATGTACACCCCATACTCTACGACATCTACGATTACATCCAACTTCTTTCAGTTCGTAAGTCCATGTTTAGTATTTCTATGTCCATCACGTCAAGAATAAAAGGCGATGCCATAGGGGTTCACACAATTGCTACAATCTCGATATTTTTAGTGATGATAGCCTGAATCAAACACTAGAAACCAAGAAACTCAAACCTGCACTTTGTGAACAAGTCAAGTTAGAATCGTCAGTTACTGCTTTTTAGCTTCTAGAAATGACCATAAAATTTACGATGCTTATTTTCTACAATTTTGAGAAACATACTTTAACGTTATCAATTTTTATAGTACATACGAGTATCTAAGTAAGAAAAAGAACAATTTCAATTTAGTACTAATTATTATAACTCAAAATGGCCGGAAAAAAGCTATTAAAATATGTTCTTTATTATATCCTTTCTCTTTTCATCTCGTACATGGTTAATTTCAATCGGTGTACGTGATGATAAAGGGGAAGGATGTAGTGATTTACATAAATTATAATGAGTTTTTTTCTTCACTATATCCTTTCTCTATTCATCTCGTACATGGTTAATTTCAATCGGTGTACGTGATGATATAGGGGAAGGATGTAGTGATTAATATAAACTTAATGTAGTATTTTATTGTAGAAAAAATTATAATGAGCTTTTTTTTCGTGCCGTTTTGTTGTAATAATTATCAGTACTTAATCGAAATATATGTTCTTCTTACTTATTGTCCTGTATGTTTACTATAAAAATGTGTTAGAAACGCTTAAAATATGTTTCTCAAAATTGTAGAAAATGCGCAACGTATTATTTTACTTATATTTGCTACTGAAAAAGAATAATTTTTGATTTGCAAGGCGTTGGTTTGCCCGATAGTGGTACTTACGGCCTATTCTACTACCTCTATTTCACTGTTAAGTAGCTACAATTTGTTTTCTGATATGAACAATGTCAAAAAACATATAGAAGCCACTTAATGGTGAATTAGAGGGAGTATAGGTTGTAAAGTCCACTATTGGGCAGCTAACGCCATGCAATGAAAAAAATTTTCTTAGTAGAATGATCATAAGTAAAGTTACGATGCGTATTTTCTACACTTTTGAGAAATATACTTTTAACGTTATCAATTTTTATAGTACATACGACGAACTAAGTAAAGAAAAACACAATTTCAACTTAGTACTAATAATTTTAAAACAAAATGGCCGGAAAAAAAGCTCATTTTAATTTTTTTTTTTTTAATGTTTTACCGACTATTGTGCGACTACCATGTAAGTCGCCAACTAGTCGGTACAATGTGGTCAAATGGAATTTATTACCTGAGTATCCGTGTCAAAACGGTCAAAAAGCACTTATTACATGAATATCCGTGTTATTAGCGACTATCCTGCGACTATTTCTTAGTCGCCAGGTAGTCGTTGAATTCAAAAGTTTTTGTCTTTCCAACGTCTCTCAAACATTAACTGCGGTAATAAATTAGGGCGGTGGGACGGTTAACTTTCTGTGTTGTTAGCGACCAGCCTGCGACTATTTCTTTGTCGCCAGGTAGTCGGTGATTTCAAAAGTTTTGGTCTTCCCAACGTCTTTCAAACATTAACTTCGGTAATAAATTAGGGCGGTGAAACGGTTGAACTTTCCGTGTTGTTAGCGACTAGCCTGCGACTATTGTTTAGTCGCCAGATAGTCGGTGATTTCAAAAGTTTTTGTCTTTTCCAACGTCTTTTCAAACATTAACTGCGGTAATAAATTAGGGCGGTGAAACGGGTAAACTTTTACTCCGACTACCATGGTAGTCGGTGATTAGTCGGTAACTTAATAGCCATACGTTCAGAAATACCTATAAATAACCTTCATCGACAGTTTCTTCAAAGAAAAAAAAACCTTCATCGATAGTTACTATTCTATTTCATATCAATCAATTCTCTCTTAATTTCATTCTATCAAAAATATTTAGGTATGATATTAGTATTTTACGGTTTCAATATCTCGTTGCTATGTTTCTCACTTTGCCCTTCTCTTCCTCACATTCGTACTCGAGTTTTTTCAATACAGTACGGATGTGGAAAGTTACGGGCAAGGTGATTAATATAGATTTTACGGTTTCAATTGTATAGGACAAAAATTTGAATGAGCTTTTTTTCCGTGTCATTTTGTTGTTATAATTATCAGTACTTAATCGAAATATATGTTTTTCTTACTTATTATCGTGTATGTTTACTATAAAAATGTGTTATATACGCTTAAAATATGTTTCTCAAAATTGAAGATAATGAGCAGCTTCTGAGGTTCCATATTTTGATTTACAGTCGTTACTTTTCATCTCATATTTTGAAGACCTACGTGGTCTTAGACCAGTAACTTCTATTTCCTCACTTTTTTTCATAGCTGGTAGTGTTTGCTTTCAAAAATTTTTAATTTTATGGTCATTTCTAGAAGCTAACAAAGCAGTAACTGACGGTTCTAGAACATAACAA